>SSBO01000007.1:587786-902144 GCA_005281725.1 Wuchereria bancrofti
AAAATCGTTTCATAACAAAGATACAAAGTCAAAATCACCACTGTCATCATCATCGTCATTAACGGAGAATACTTCAGCTAAGCATCTGAGAATAGTACGCAATGTAGCAAAAAAATAAAACAAGAAAAATAAGCAACTGTGTATAGCATTCCAAAAAATACAAAAATCTAGTAAGGGTATCATAATAATAATAATTAATAATAATAATAATAATTGATAATAATAATAAATAATAATAATAAATAATAATAATAATAATGATAATAATAATAATAATAATAATAATAATAATTAGTAATAATAATAATAATAGAAAATATTGCAGGAGAGAGAAAGGGAGAAAAACGGAGAGAAAGAAAAAAAATGTGAATAACTATAACTGATTCCGTATGATATTTAGTAAAGATATCTCACATCTACATATATCTAAGTGGATTTTCAATAGTCAAATCCATAAATTCATTTACTTTCTCTCACCCTCATTTCACTACTGTCTTCTTCATTTATAAATGAAACGAAAAAAAAAAATTATTTCTTTTAAAAAATGAATGTGCACCAAAATTTGTTGAAAATTATTCAGAGAGAAAAACATACGTCTCTTGGAGAAAGAAAAAAAAACACCGTTATTAACTATATAAATAATCAAAAGCCAAGTTAAGTGGATCGCGTATCGCTAATAAGTTATTGTAAGCGAAATGTCAAATATCATTTTGCTGCAAAAACTTCATCAAACATTACAATAAAGCTCACGATTACGTAAAATTTCAACAAGAAATTCCAAATTTTCATAAATCTTAGTTCAAATTCTAACACAACAAAATGATATTTGACGTGAAATAATATATGATATTCTTACGTAAACAAAGCTACTCTCACGTAAACAAAGCCGTACCATTCGATTCCCAACTCTAAGCTAACTTAATTAATCAATCTAAGCTATAAACCAAATTCATAATGTGTAAACCTTGAAAAGAACACACAGTAGTCCGAAGTTTAATTTTTGTAAAATTCGCACTGTTCCCGTTCATCGTCCGATGATTGTTTGGAACAATGCGCTTACGTGAAACGTGTTCGTACGTTCGTTCTCTTAGGAATTTGATTGCCTCTAAATTGTGAAAAATTGTAATTAAAAAACTGTACTTTTATACGATTTACTTTTTTTTCCTGAAAAAAAAATTAAATTTATGGTTTAGTTATATTTTTCAAAAGATTAATAGACTAATGTCTGGTAACAATGAGGAAGAGAGTGGTTCGGAAGATGACGAAGAATATGTACCATCGGATCCCGAAGATAATGAAAGTGGTGGAAGTATTGGCGGTGATGGTGTTACGATGAACAGTAATTCACTGTTAGCATTACAAGAATTAAAGTAAGCAATTATAATTTCAGTTAAATTTTGATGTTTTGAGTGGTTTCTTGACTGATAAATAATGATCCACGATAATTTAGCTTCATTTTTTTTTTTTTTTTTTTTTATAGAAATGAAGCTTATAGAATTTAATGTCATTAATGGAGTAGTTATAAGAAGATATAAGTCAGTGGTGACGTGATTGTTTGATCTTTTGTTGGAGCTTTGTCTTCATAATTTCAAAACTTCTTGCATGATAGGTGACATGTTATTTTTAATATGATGTCACTATGTTTTCTTTCTACATGTCTTTCATCTGCTGTTTACCTTTTTTGCTATCAACTTTATTACAGCAAATAGGTGTGAAGTTTACTTTCGGAATTTATGCCAAAATTAAGTGGCAAAACTAAGTCGAATAGCCAACTTGATTCTTTCGAGGAAGTTTTTTTAATTTATCATTTGAAGAGAAATGAATAAATCAGAGGAAACGGAAGATGAGCGAGAGCGAAGGTTAAAATTATTGTTTGAAGAGTTCATAGGAGGAAACGATGCTATGCCAAAACCGTCAACTAATGAAACATTGCCTACGTAAGATTTTTAGAAAATTGTGACTTGGAAAATTCACTATACGGTATCACGATTTCTTTATTTTCATATTCTATGTGTTTAAAATTTAGTTCAACTGCTGATAGTAAACGAGTACCGATGAATATGTATGAAATTCCGAAATTAGCTGCAGAAGCGGTTGAAGATATTTTTGATGGCGTATTGGACAAGGGAAATGCTTCGTAAGTTCCATTTTGAGATTTATAGTTAATCAATTCTTGGTAAATGAAATAGCTACAACTACTTATTAGCTGGAAGTGAGTTATACTCACTTTGGTTGATATCGTGGCACTGGGGGCATACAGTAGTGAATGTAAATCATTCTTTGGTCTTTTTGTTATGTTTTACTGATGTCTCAGTTTTCGGATCTCATTTATAGTTTAACCGTGGCTCTTATCTTATTTTCTATTTCAGATTGAAAAATAAACCAGAACTTTGTAAAAGGGAGGAGAAGCTGTCGGGACCAGCACAACGTGAAAAGTTAGTGCTTACGAATGAAATGAGGTAGGCAAGATTTTGAAAAGTTAACGCTGATTATTACCAAACATTTAGGAGAAAAGCTTCGGATGGATTAACAAGCGCAATCAGTGCCTTGTCGAAGAAATCAAAAGTGAGTGTGCTCGAAAAAACAGCGCAAGATTGGAGAGCTTTCAAAAATGAAACAGGAATTCAGGTATCTGCATTATTATTGTTTTTCATTGTGCATCATTTTGTTTAAGAATACTGTTTGTGGCATTCTAAGTTAATGTTCCAATTAGTTTTTTGAGTGGAATTCGTCTCAGTATGATGAGAATCTTAGAAGGGTGTACTGCTTTCGCGAAGGAAGGTATGAATTTGAAATTCAATGCAAAAATTAATTACAGGAAGAATTAACCAGTCATAATCGAGGAAAACAAGGCTACGTTGATCGTGTGGAATTTTTATCTCGAACAGATTATCGGCAGTTTGAAATGGAACGTGATGCTCGTAATGCTGCTCGTGAGAAGAAATAATCTACTCTAACCTATATTGGCTTCCTCATCACAGGTTTTTGTGATCTCATGAGCGAGGAAAGCAATCAGTCTTCACGATTTCTGTGGCAGCGATGATCCTATCGAGTTGATCTGTTTAGCTGGTTGCGTCGTAAATGGTCATTCATCAGGAAGCCCGGATCATTTCATTGTTTATGGTATAATAAAACGACTCGAAATTACAAATCAAGAGAGAACGACTTCAGAAATTGCTCTTGATTTTACTGCTAATGAAAACTTGTCACAGATTGCATTATCTGGACTTATCTAGCAACTCTATGCTTAGGCCTAACATTACCCACTAATTGTGAATATTATGAGGGCAAAAATGATTGCTGTCCATCACTGCGTGTTACTTATATTACTTATAAAAATTTAATTTTCAAATCTTTCAAAAAAAATTTCTTTTTCTGATTTTTATTCATTGAAATATGCATCAATAAAGCTGATTTGTGCATTGTTCTTTTATTTTATCTCCATTTAGAAATCTTTCTCCTCTTTTCTCAAAGCCCATTAATAAAAAACTTCTACGTTATCCGAGTGATGTACCATAAATTAATCCATCGAATTTCATGTTTATCGATCATTCCCTTTGCGAGAAATATCTGTCACCGAAATAAGATTAAAATATGTGAGGTACTTCGGTAGTTTGGGATTATAATGATTATCGTTTTTTTTTTTCTTTTAAAGTGTGCGTAACGTCCTAGGCTGAAAAGACCAAGAGATAATAAAAGATACTGGTAAACAAAAGGGTTTCAGTTTTCATCATATTTTTAACCAAAACAAAAGCTACAAATATACTTTGGTGAATTTTATCAAGGAACGACACAATAAACATTTTACAAGAAGTAAGGTGTCATCCTTAAGAGGCGACATATGCATGTGTAATTCTAGCATGGAAATGCGTTGGGAAGAGGGGGATAGACATAGAGAAGAAAAAGAATTAAAATGGAGGGAGGGAGAGAAAAAGAGTTTTGACAGACGGAAGTTGTGCTTTAAAAGAACGAATGAAGGACAGAGTGAAAAAGCAAAGAGGAATGAGAAAAGAGCACAAAAATTTACTGAGTGAAGGGGATTTCTCCTATTTTCAGTTTTAATAAAGCACATAGACTTTCAATAAAAGTTTTACATATTTTCATGACTAATTAAATCAAACTATCTGTCTACCAATTCCTTCAACTTTTCTCTTTTTTTTTCTCAATGCTAAACATTCCATTGTAATCAAATGACTGCGCATTACATGTCCAATTTCACTTCAGTTTCAATTCGGTTTCACATGTGTCTCAAATTCTTGACGTACTGCTGAAAAAATGAGATTTATTTCTTAAATAAATTTTTTACATTAAGGTAGACATTTCTGATTACTCTAAAATTTACACTTTGTTTTTGTTTTTATCTCTACCCCAATCATTTTCCAGTCTAAATTGTAAAATAAAAATTCTGCTTGAATTTTGAGATCAATCCTTTTCTGCTGTAAAATCTTTGAAAGCTATCTGATAAATATATCTGCTTCATACATTCATTACTGCTAAATGCATATACTCTTTGAAGAATAATATACTTGAAGAAATAACTTATTCTGCATTCAAATTCAAATTATTAGTAAAGTTTTTCCAGTCAGCAAAGTAATCCAAATTATGGGCAGAATAATTAGTGAAATAACAGCTGGCACACCCTTTAAAACCGTTAGTGGAATGGTCAATGAAGTAACTGCTACTACAATTACAATTGCTGATATAGTATATTGCAAAATCCCATGGCTAATTTGCCTTACTTTTTCAAAAAGCTTTTTTGGAAGGAAACAATTTAAGATTTTGTTTTAAATAATTCAAAAATACTCATTTATTTCACTCTCATCCCTTTTAATTAAAACTATGTAAGAAGGATGAAAGTATTATTAAATGAAAAAGAAAGAGCAAACCATCAAGTTTGTTTGTCAAATTTTCAGTCATACGACCCACTTGTTTTTCAATAGCTGATTGGTGTTTTTGCATGAATGACTGTATGAAGCGATAATAAACTTTCTGCGCACCTCGTGTCATTGGCAAATACAAATATAACATGAAGACGCACTATAATTAAAGAAATTTTTTGCTTTATTTAAAGTAGTTTGAAAACAAAATAAAAACCTAAGAAAAAAAAAATCTCTTCAATCTCTTGAAAAAGAAATTGAAATGCTAAAAGATGTAAGTTAATATTTACTCAACCCATAAAGTGGATCAGTTATCAAATGAAAATAGTTCCATTATAAATCTTTTCATTGCAATATTCGTTGTAATATTGTACTTTAAGTGAAACCATCCTAACATCATAGTACCGTAATAAAAGTAAAATTTCATAAAAAATAATTTTTCTAAAAATGCATTTTTTCCCCCAAATAAAACAAGAAATTTACTCTAACAAAAGTAATTAAGTGCAGAACAAGCTGTGGCAAATGATTAATTAAATATGGAATAGAACTTTAATTGTTATGTTTATTTTTCTAAATTGGTAATTTTCATTCATATGTTAAACAAAGGATGACCTAACAAGAAGTACCTTCGTTAAGTTCCATAAATAATTAATTGTACCATAAGATTAATAATTAATAATTAGAAATAATCGACCGCAAATGTATATTATATTAGGATTATTGCCATGTGCCAAATCAAACAGACAGCTGTAGCTATATTTTTAAAACCTAATGTGATCTGACATCATTTTAAAAATCCATAAAAAGTCAAACAGTCACTTCGAATTGATCCAGTACTATTTTGATATCATAAATACAACAACTCTAGAATCTTTAAAAGTGTTAAACAACTTAATGGTTGGTAGCATCAGCTTTTTGTCAATTAAATCTCAGTAGTCACTCTCATATTTCTAACCATTTGTAAAATGCATTTCCTATCTAATATCACTCAAATACCTAACTTTCGCAGAGCAAAACGAAAGAAAAAACGATTTCTATATAAGGAATCAGTAACAGAAAATAGTTTTTAAAAATTGGAATAATAAATATACCTTGAGAAGCCAATAGACCGGAAAATATACTACGAACGTTTCTGAAAAGTATTCTACGATGTTGAACAATGCAAAGAGAACCCAATAGGTCAGCCACTGTGCGCCGTCATCCTTATGATAAGCTTCGATTGATCTGATTCTAAAAAAATCAATTTGTTCATGACACTATAGCTACCTCATTTTCCTGCTTCTTTACATATATTACAAAAAAAAGAAAGAAAGCCCAATATCTTTCGATATCTAAACCGATATTTGATAACACTTACTTGTCCACTTTTTTTAAGCTATATAATCCTATTCCACATAAGCAATCCCAAAACTATTTTACAAGTTAGCTTATAAGCAGTTCCGCCTAATTCTCTCCCGCCTTTTCTCTCTCTTTTTCTCAACAAATAAGCAAATGCAATACATTCAATTTTAAACAAGCCAAAAAGGACAAAAAGGTTAAGTATCGTTGGATGTAGAAAACTGAACGATCAAAATTACGGATAATATAAATTAAAAGCGATCAAACGGGAATATTTGACGACAAATATTCTATCGTTTTCCGTCAGTTAGTGTAAAGGATACATCCAATAATGTCAAATAATAGAAGATTTGTTACACTAATTAATAGCAGTTAGTATACGTATCATTGTATTAGTATATGAAATGACTACTAGTATAAACTGATTTGTTAAAATGATTCTCTTAGCAAAGTTATTTGAGCAAGTCAGCTTGTCTATTAGTCATTTCACAAATTTCAAACATCATTATTATCTTATTTATTTATAACAAGAAATAAAAACACGTAGATACACTTACGAGATATATGCCGGATAGACAAAGCCAATGATATTGCACAAAAGTTCAGCAAAAGCTCCAAATATCAAATAGAGAGCATGAATTCCAACAAAACCTAAAGAAATCTTTCCTTCTTTTTTTCGATAAATATCGTGTCAACATATATAGCACAAAGTTAATCTTAATTATTTTCTAAAAAAAAGAGAAACTGGAAGCATTTTGTGGGATTATCGTAATCAGATAAAAATTACAACATAAAAATCAAAATTATTTTCAATATAGATTAAAAAAATATACAGGATTCTCAGACACTGAATTTGGAAACGAAACTTATCGTCGCTAAACGAAATAATGAAAGGAAGAGGAAAAACATTTTACTCATATAATAATGATTATTTTAATAAAATATAAACTTTATTATTTAAGTATTTAATGTGTTTCTTTCTCAACAACCATTTTAAATAATAAATCATCAACAAAATATCATCAAGACACCAACAAAAATTTCCTTATAGTGCACTTTTATTCGAAATATATAAACTAACCAAGTACAAGATGTAATCGCTTAATTCCTGCTTTTGCTTCAATTTGCGCTAACAAATTCGTCACAGCATTGTCCTCATGCAACTTTTTATCCACATCTTGCAATAATTTATCGACCGCAGATGGAAGCGGCATTTTCGTTCACTTTACAATACAGTTATTCTGAAAAAAAAAATTCTAAAGTTTATTTGTTAAGAAAAAAAAGCAAGATAACAATACGTAATAAGAAATGGTAGATATTATCCATGTTAAATTATAAAAAATACATAATTGGAATCATTATCAAAGAATAAATATGCTTAATAGATGTAGTTAAGTAATTAATACAGTTGACGGCTAAATAATTGAACATAATTAATGTTATATACATATATACATATTTATTCATAAAAAATTTTTGCAAATATTTAATAAATATTTTAAGGAAGAATTAAACAGAGAAGTTTTTAGAAAAAATTAATTAAATGCTAAGCAAACTATTGTTTACATAATGTAAGAAACCAATTAAGTTGCTTAGGAAACGTACACTTCATCGGCCCGCAATTAATCATCCACAAATTTATTGTGGATGATATCATTTGTTACAAATGATTAACAATTAGTAATAAATAACTTATCAAATAACTTAATTTCTTCATAGTTTATAAAAAGGAATTCAAAATATTCCGACAATAATAAGTTTATATTGTATGGTATCTTATTATCAACTAAATGGCTCATAAAACATGCATAACAACTGAAATTGATCTCTGATATTGAAATGTTTTTTGGAATAAAGCAACTTTATCAAGAATTTTTGTTAAACTTTGTTAATCAAACACTGATAAAGGCGCACATACACAGAGTTGATTATGAATTAATGAGGCAAATTTTAAAATTAGATATTAACACTGGAAACTTTAAATTTTTTAATCATTCAATAATCAACTAATCATTATTCTTAATCATAATTATCAGAAATTGTAAATCTTTTAGTTAAAAAGCGATTTTAAAAAACCAAAAATGATGAAAAGATATATAAAGTATAATGAGAAAGAAAAAGTTTAGAAGATGGAAAAAAAGGAAAAAATAACAGTAGAGTGATGATGCAATATGTCGAAAAATAAACAAATAGATAAGATATGCTTAACTTAGATACTTGAAACACTCCAACTTAAACTACTCCCGTTGAAACAACTTAAACTAATGCCTCAATTTAAGTAATACTCAAATTTCATTTACCTATATATTTGATAGTTTAATTTTGTGTATAAGTTGAAAAAAGAAAATGAAAAGGATATAGATACTGTTAGTATTGCTAAAATGTCACAAAAAAGAAACAATAAAAAAAGAAAATTAACGCATGAATTCATGAAAAAAAAAAAATAAAATGTAGAAAAGCTTCCTTTCTTCTCTTTCCTTAATAACTGTCTGAAACTTAGAAAAAAGAAAAAGAAAAGAAAAGAAAAAAACGATTCAATTTTTTCTAGCCAGACAGATTTACTGAGCAATTATTCTTCAGCTCCCTCTCTCTCTTTCTCCCTCTATTTCGTAAAAGGAAAATGAGATTATACAATAATTATCAATTTGCATAAAAAGAGATAAACCACTGGTTTAATAATTTATCAATAACTAAAAATCATTCCATAAATAACCTTTCATATATTTCATTCAAAAAGAATCATAAAAACGAACAAAAATTTTTCCCTTATACAAAATGCATAATGAATGAAAAGCTAATATATTATTTAAGTCTTATGGGAAAAACAAAAGAAAAAGGAAAAAAGGACTAAAATTAATTCTTAATTAGAGGATTTGAAATTATCGATATAATTAATTGAATGCAATAAAACAACATCGTTACATTCAATAATAATTTTAAATTTAAACAAAGTGACATGATATGATTTGTCTGATTAACAATGAAGTTAGACAAGAAATAATGATGAAAAACATAATAGCAAATGATGAAATATGAAGAAAAAAAGAGAAAGAAGGAAAAAAAAGTGACAGGGAAAAGTTTGAAAATATAATACTTCTTCTGTTCCTACCAAATTTCATCGTCTTTTAAGCTATTCATCAATAATTTCAGCTTACATTTTAAAGTAAGTGATGAATTATGCTAATGAAAGAAAAAAAAAAGTATTTCAAACAACAACTGAAATATTTTTCAAACCGCATATATTTCATAAATTTTGATAGTTCCAAAAAATTGTTTATGAAAACAATAAGAACGATTGAATATAGAACTGTATGGAAGATGTTATAATGGAATTATATTTAAATATTGCAAAACTACTTAAATTTCACTTTCAATATTACATGTTTTATTCAAATTTCCATGTATACACCTTATTTTATTATTTGTTTATTGTTGTCATTTTCAAAAATGTAAGATTAACCTTAAAAAATCTAAAAACATAACCTTTTTTCCATGAAAGATTTTTTCTTTTTGGAAACTTACTTCAAATTCAATTGAAAAGTAACTAATCACATTCTTAATTTTAAATTCATTCCATAGCTTTTCCATTTTAAATCAAAATAAGTTTGAAAATAAAAAAAGGAAAATTTAGTTATCCAACAAATGTTACAAATAAAATCAAGCTAAAAGCAAAAAGAGAGAGAGAAGAAAAAGACAAGAAGAGATAAGAAGAATGCAAATATAATTAACATAATTATACAATAATAAAATAAACTGAATTGAAATGAATCAAAAAAAAGATGAGGACACAATGATAAAACCCATTATAATTTATTAGAAAAAACAACGAATTCTACAATATATACAAGGAAAAGACAAATATATACTATCACATAGCATTACTTCATTGAAAAATATTGAAAGAAGGTTGAAATGAAATGAAATGAAATGAAATACTTCTTCATTTTATTTCAGGCAGCTGTTTAAAATGGATCGAAAAATAAATAAAGAGATGTCTGCCATCAGTGCGCTTCTTTTCATTCATCAACTATATACTGCTTATAACTAGCTAGCAGTTTAGCATTCCCATTAACTTTAACACTAATATTTGGTAATTCACAATCTTTCACATACACATACATACATATATACATACAAATGCACACACACACACACACACACACACACACACACACACACACACATATATATATGCATATATATAAATTTAAATTAAACCAACTAATAATCAATCTAACTAGAAAATGAACAGAGCTATAACTCAACGTAAGCGTTATCTTATCAACAATGAACATTATATAATAAAAACTATTTTAATTCCTTCCACACAAACAGACAGAGACAGATGAACGAACGGACATATACAATCACATTGATGAGAATGCATTTAAATAGCTAATCAGTATGTGTAAAAGATATAACTAAAGTGAATGAATAAATGAATGTTTCATTTTATATACAATGAAATGAAATAAAATCAATCTTTAACATAATTTAAAAAAAACTTTTTGTCGATGAATGGAAGATATTTGAAAGAAATACCGAAATCAACATAAAATCGAAGAGAAATAACAGTATGTAGTAAACAATAAGTATAAGCAAAAAAAAAATTCAGAAAAGAGTAAAAGAGTGAAGAATTAAAAGAAAAGATGGATTTGTCAGAGGAATAGTGTGTAATGAAGTAAACAGAATTGCAACAGATATGACTGATCTATGATTTTTGTGACAAAAAAAAAATCGATTAATAATGATGACCTTTGCTGGAAATCAATAAAATCACTGGACGAATGAACTATGCTTATTTGTGTGAATTAATGAGAAAGAAATGAAATGACGAATTAAATTTGAATTTATACAGCAAATATTTATAGATAATGAAATTTTTAAATTCCATTCAAACAGCTATTAGCTTATAAATAAATATTCAACAATCAAACATACACGTACATAATTGACATACGAATAATGGAATGAATGAAATGATTTCTACTGGCATATACTTTTGCCCAAAAATTTACCTTCCATTAAAAAAAGGTTACTGATTTTTTTCTCGACGAAATGATGGAATAATTTAAAACGTCTAATGAATTTAAAATCTTCGTCATCCAAAATCATTTTTCTCATTTAATTTGATGATAATCACTCATATACTAACCACTCAATATAGTATCTTTAATTCTTCATCCTATTCTGCAAAACCTTTCACACATCACCTCCTCGTCACCTCAAACTCTAATTACTCTAATTACTGCCACATAGAGGTCACTATATACATATAATGAGTTCACTCCTCCCTTTTTCTCTTCCGCCCCCTCTTTCTCTCTCCCTCTCTTCCTTATAATAAAGAGTTCAAAAGAGGTAAACTAGCATTGCAATTATTGACTAATGAAGAAGGAATCAAACATGAGAATTCCTACCAACATGAAAATGATCTATAATCTTTGGATGAAATGGAGCAATATCGAGATGAATTTTGCAAAATCTTTCAGATAAGTTGGGAATGAGGAATGATCGATTCATTTAATAGGGTATTTTGTTAAATATTAAATAATTTTAGGATTTAATTCTAACAATCATATCATTAGTTGTTTGATTCAGAATTAGAAATAAATATCAGTTGTTGTTGTTGTATAGAGACACCATTATCAAACTTTTGGAATCAAACTAACAATCAGTAGGTAGTAAACTAACAGTTAGATTATGGTAGCGCAGTCCTGAAAGTTTTGAAATATTTAAAAATTTAAAAACAATGAAGAAATAAAAATACGTTATAATCAAGTGAATAATGCCCAACACCATTCTAAATCTATATTATATATGTACATATAGATGACTTCTATCTATAAATATAAGCGCGAACTATAAAAAGAATATTTAATCAGATGTCTTTTCAAAACGTAAAACTATGCAAATGGGCAAATAAGGTGAATCATTGATCTTAAACGTTACATTTGCATAATATATTAAATATACGAAAATAACATCTTGATGAATGCAATAAAAATATATATCAAACGAAGCAAATATCAAAATTATACAAATAAACAGTAAATAATTGCTCTAATCAAAAATTTAGAATTTTTGCAGATATGAAGGCCAATTCGGAGAGCTAAGGAACAGATACTGCATGTATGGATGAGTGGAATCATTTTGTCGCAGAATGTCAAAGCACTTTTTTCCACTAAAACCTAAATTAGAAATCGTAATGTCTATGACAGTCGAAAATCCCATTTTATTTTGTCAACTCTTTAAGCTCTTTCATTCACTTATAATGTCCATTCCTTTCAATGTTTATTATGATTGCAAAATTATTCAAATATTTACAATTTGCACAAAAAATGATAATTTTCTAGCAGTTCAGTACAAAAAAAAGGACCCGTAGAAATAGTAAAAACAGTAAATCACAGATAAAGTGCTTGGATTTTACAATGCACCAAAAATCAAACTTTAGAAAAAAATTTAAAAATTCAGTAAATCATTCCGATAAATAAACAAAATCCAGAAATAACAATCATTTTTAATGGAATTTAAAATAAAAACCAAAATACCTCAATTTTTTATTCTCTTCATATTCAGACTCATTATTGTGACTTGATTACTGGGCAATATATTAGAATGTATCATGCACATTTTTCAGCACTCATCTAAAGGTCAATGTCGCACTAACCTATGCATCGTGATAAATCGGTCAACTTGAAAAAGTTATAAATTTTGGGATGAAGATGAAAATTTGAAAAATTTTCAAAAATCTAAATAGATCTAGCTATTTTCAGAAAAGATATAAAACCTGCAAAATTTCCGTAATATCTTTTCTTTTTTTTCGATAAACTTCATAAAATTGCTTATGACAAGAATAAATGAATTTCAGAACTGTTCGGAATCGGTTATAAAAACATTTAAGTTTATTCATCCGATTTTTTTCTCAACGAATAAGCTAGCAGCACAATAAATGGCATCTGTGCAAATAAAGAATAAAAATATAGCTACTGAATCATTGTTATAAGTTTTTCGAAATCACGAGCAAGGCAATCAGTTTTAACTGCTTGGTCACTCAGCTGCACACGATCTAAGCATATTCTTACTTGAAGCATTAGCTGCTTAATATCATCCGGCGGCACTAGAACAACTTCCATTTTTGATTCACGAATACATTTCATCATCCTAAAAAATTTTTCAAAAACAAATTTGAATTTCAGAGCTTCGGCTTGGATATATTAAACCAGTTGGAGAGCGGCTTGGATATATTAAACCAGTTGGAGAGCATGACAAAAGATGCCTATTTGATACTCATTCTCAATCTAAACTCAAGTCTTCAAGATCTGCTTTAACCTATACGATATCTTCGCGAATCTATGCTCTATTGAACACAATAATGAAACTGAAATTTTGAATCACTGTTTGACAGCAAGTAAAATAACTATTAAAAATGTCTTACAATTAAGATTAAATTATTCGTTTTAATGAATCCATCTTACCGATTATCCATACATGACATTCTTAAACCACGCATCATAAGATCCTCCTTTTCATTTGTATCAAACCATTTCCGAACACGCGCAACAGCTACGTCGAAAAGTTCATAAGGTAGAAGTTCCATATTTTCCATCACTCTTAAGACATCTTTTGCTTCACTATCAAGGCCTTTTTGAAATAAAGCAATAACTTCCTGAAATGATGGAAATCTGAAAATCTTGCAGTGACTTTATTTCAAAGAAACGAAAAAAGTATGCTAAAGGAATTTTCATTAAAAGATAACAAGTTTTGCAACTTCTTCGCTTGGGAAAACTTGTAAAACTGACATAAATTAATTAATAATCATGCTTCAACTCTTTTGGATTTTCTCTTACTTAAAACATTTCCAAAGGTCGAAACTATACTTTGCTCTTGATTTCGTCAGCACTAAGCGTCCAATCATTAGCTAAGTCATAAATATGAAAACGTAAGTGACGGGTAAATTCTGGTGAACCATTGTGCGAGACACATTTCTTTAAGAATTCCATCCTCTTTTCCCGGATACTCTCCGCAATACTCTCCATTGGAATTAATGGATGAGCATAAAATGATTCAAAAAATGCCCTTTCACTAATAGAATCGAACAAATATTTTGGCCCTGGAGGCCATTCTTCCAGAGTAACCTGCAGATTTTATAGACTGAAACTTTAAATTTGAGCGACTAACAATCACCTCCTTTATCACTTATTAAATCAAATTATTTCAACAGATTAGGAGAAATATTTTACTGAATTAGTGATATCAGAAATCAGAATGTTTTGAAGATCTTTCACTTTAGAAAAATTCTAAAAATACCAAAATTATACATTCTCTGTGTTCTGCACTTATTTTACTCAAGTGCTACAACTAAATAATTTCAATAAAACATGTAAAACTCTTAACGTTGAACTCTTCGGTTCGACAATATGAATAGCCTTCAACAACTATATTATCACTCATTGTAAAACTCTAAATCTACCTGCAACTCGATCACCATGGCAAGATCATGATGATGACAAACGAGCGAATAATTCACCGGTTTTTGAAGTCCAGCCATGAGGCTTAACGGTTTTCTGAAAAAAGTATCAAATTGTGTAAATGTTCGTTTTCTATTTAGAATGGCACATTTCCATCCCAAAAGGACGAAATTTGTTTATGTGGATAAATTCATGGGGCATTATTCGTATCGTGTTAAACATGTTTGTTCTATTTATTTGTATTTAAAATTAGCTTAATGCAACAAATACCTAAGTTGGCAGATTATAAATCCCTATGACTAGATAGTAAAAATTCTAGCACCGGCAAATCTAACATACCAAAAAGTGGATGGCATCGAGGCTTTTACTCCCTTTTCTGAAAGTTTATATTTGAACTATCTACCTAGCAACAATTTCAGAAAACGCATTTGCAATTTATTTACTCAGTAGATAATTGAATTACATATAATTATGCAAATTCACAGCAGCATACTTATAAAATATATACTTTGGTTTTGTTTGTTTACGCCGCTGAAATTCAAACACAGCTTCAATAAAATCTTCAAATAAATTATAGACAGACGAAGCACTTGATGAATCCTCATTTGCATCCAGTGCTTCTGCAAATTTTACAGAATTTCGTAACAATCGTAAAATCTTTGTACAGCAGTAAGGAAAATGCTCCTGAAATGCAAGATATTTATTTTTTCAAAGAACTTTTTATGCAATTTGATTACATTAAAAAAGATGAGAAAATTTAACTATATGAAGAAAAAAGAAAAGAAATAGATATAAAGTTAAAGTTAATAAAAAGTTAAATTTTACAGTCAATATGACAGAGTCAAACACGCACAAAGATATTCAAAGATGGAAAGATCTTTATTTTTTCGGAGTCAAAAGAACATGATATGCCACACGTATGTTTTTGTTGACTTCATAACCATTCATATATGCTTTCCCAAAACATATATGTTGCTTAGCTACATGAAAAAATCTGTTTGCTCACAAAATGATTTTTAAATCATTAACATGCTTAAAGATTTCAGAAATTTCTACAAATAAATACTTGCCAGATCCATTCGGCAATCTTCCAATCTTTTGAACTTCGACGATTTCCGATTTAGAAAGTCGTAAATGTATCGGAAAGGATGACGAAGAAATGTATCCCATAACATAAAACAGATACCGTGTTGCAATACACCTTTTTCACCCAAAAGTTCAACAAATTTTATCGCTTTCTGAAAAGGACAGACACATAACACCTAAGAAAAATATTGCTTGATTTTATCAACAGAATTAGTAAGCATATATACATAGTGGCTAATCTAACTGAAAAAATTAAATAAAAAATAATGAGAAGTACATAAAGATAACGGTTAAGTAAAGCAAGACATAGCGATGAAAACAAAATATCTACATTAAGGTTAAAAAAAAAATTAAAACAGAAATACATTTATTGTTTTTTAATCTACTCAAAAAGCAAAAAAGAAAAAGAGATGCTAGAAAAGGAAATATATAATAAAGCTATATAGAGAATTCATACTTCTAACAATTTGTAAGCTTCATTCTTCTCCTTTTGGCGCCTCCATGCACCGATACATTCCCAAGCACAATCAGATACGACAAGTTCAGGTGAAAGACTTATTGGAAACAATTTTCGCAATTCAGCAATTGTAACTTCCCATTTTATTTTAGAATTTACTACCGTCGGATCATCAAAAATATCATAAAGATGTTCCGGATCTAAGTTAAATCCTGCTGACCATTTACCAATCTGGAATTTTAAATCAATTAGAGTTTGCAAAAAAAAGTCCATAATCTAGGAACTGTTTCATATACGGATTCTTTTTTTTTCCTCGACTAATTACCCACCTGACATATACGTTTTTTTTATCACCGGTCTAAATTATCATATAAAACAACACAGCCTTTCAATTTGGAAAAATTTTTATGCATTTCTCTCATGAATTTTTAAAGATGAAAAGGAAATACCTGTTCCCTATAATAAGCTGGACCACCATTAATTAAATCAGAAAGACAGACTCGTAAGTCACCAGGTAATGCTTTAAGAATAATCATGCAGTGCAAATGTCTTAAAAGCAGATCCCACCACTCCAATGTTAATTCCACTCTATCCCAATCCTCACGATATGATTCGTCATTCAATTCACTGTTACTGCTCATCTAAAATATCAGATCTATTATTAAATAACATGTAAAATTCATGGTGGCATATTTTCTTCTATATATAATTTGTTCCATACTTTTTCCTTTTCTTTTCACTTCCGTGTTAAATTATTTTCATCAAATCATTTCCTAATTGATTCTCAATCACTTCTACACATATTTTTATTTATAAATATATAGCATAAAACACTAACTTCATTTGGTGATGAGTGCATTTGAGTGTGTGCGACTGCTCGTGCAGCCAAACATAATGTCAAAGCTGCACCAAGTTCTTGGCTGAAAATATTATGTAAAAATTTATCAACAAAAAATTAACTTCATGCACTAACTGTTCATAATAGTGATATATTATCAGTCTGTGAATAAATTGTACAAAATTGACTGAGAAAATGATAATCCAAAAAAATGAGAACCTGTTAAGAATATTTCGTTCCACTTTGTTTAACCAAGAATGTCCACCAGAATCAAATTTAGATAAATGCTTATAGAGAATTAGAACACGTGGTAGACGATGAACGAGATCATCAGATGGATTCAGCCAATACGCACAAAATGCATCCGCAAAATCCTCCTGAAATACACACATTACCATTTGATTAGTAAGAAAACTAAAAAAGTGCTATGTTCAAATGATATCAGTTATGTTTTTTAACATCTAATGATTAGATTACATTGTCACACAATTCTATCATGCTTGATTATTATATTTATACAGATGAGCAGTGGAAAAACTCATGGGATCAATTATGTGATCATTTCGGAAGAATTTTAATTATAAAAATTATCAATAAAGAGTATTTAAAAAAAGACTATTCACTCATATGAAATGTAGAACTTACTTTTGATAAGCCAAGTTGTGGTATTATATGGTTTACAAAATGCTGAATTGTACAACGTCCCGTCAATACACCATTAAAAAGGAGATCGCCGAATGCAGCAGTTTTCTTGACCAATCTGAAACTGATCTATCATCTACCACTTTTAATAAATTTATTCAATTTTTTTCAAATGTTCGATGCAAAAAAACCTACTTATTTTTCAGTTTTTTTTGATTTGATGATGCCATGCTTGTTTGAGTCAAATCAAAATGTGATATGAATTCAGCAAATGTGAGGTTTCTTTCTTTTGCAGAATCATTCTCAGTACGGAACCTGAATGAAATTTAATTATAGTTATCCATACAATATTTGCTATATTTCTTGTAAAATACAATATATGGGAATCCATCTTGCAACTTGATTGTTAAGCAAAAAAGGATAGTATTCAATTCTTTTTAGAAAATTGAAATCATGGATCATCTCAGTGGTCAAGTTAATTAATCAAAGTGCATTATATCCGACGAAGAAATAAAGCTGTTAGTCATAATTCTATAAAATTTTAACAGTTATTTTTACTGTAAGTTCTGGAATAACACAGACTTAGACTTAGTGTAAACATACTCGGAAATTCGCTGCAGACATAAATCCAGCATTTCTTTATCAATGGAAAGCATTTCAGTGATATCAAACTTTTCAAATTCTTCACTGATCGTGTTCGGCTCTTCATTATCTATTTTAAGCAAATATATATAAACATCAAGCAACCGTGAAACTGCAGCAACATACGTCACCAAATTATCACTATTCGGAGATTTCTTCTGAAAATAAAAATTGCTTGTTAAATGAAGCTAACAATTCTAGTCGTTACTAATTTTGTAGTTATTATCCATAAATAGACGAGTGATAGAAACAAGGAAAAGTATGAATCTCTGAAGAATCAAAATTTTCAAAAATTTTAATTACATAAGTAAAAAGAAAGAAAATAGATTATGAATCTGAAATTAAACAAAATTTTTACAAAATTCAAAACTTCAAGAAAAACAGGATGTATTTCCCAAAAAAAATTGAAAAATGAAAGCCACTTGTTAAATTGTAAGAAAAACGATAAATGGTGATCGAAATAAAGCAAACTGTGCATCTAAAAATAGAAATAAATAAATTATTAAAGTTATAAACAGTGTAAAATGCAAACCACAGCATGGTAACTTTCCACATGTTGTAGAACGGAAGCCATAATAAGGCCAAGTTTGTAACAGTCGATGTCACAATCTCGCCATAGAATATCCATACTTTCTCTCATTGCAGAAGTGGTCTTTAGGGCTCGGAAAAACTGCAACCAAGTTGAAAAGTCTTCTACAGTGCCATCTTTCATCATTTGATTAATCTGAAATTCATCTGCCGTTATGCATCGCATATTAGGATTTTCAATCTTTTCGAGATTTCTCATGTTTTCGCTCAAACTTCACTCCTCATCTAGTAAAGGAGATAGAAATTATGCTCGTCCAGTTTTTGACTTTCCAGTTCCAATCATTTCAACTTCAGTCGTTTCAAGTCAACTTTTCAATTTCAGTCATCTTCCACACCGACGAGTGAGATAGCAGTCAAAAAAAAAGTAAATTAAAATAGCATACCTTCATCTACATGAAAAAACAGCTTGTTTGGAAATAGATTTACAGTGTGAACTAACCTCTTTGATAATGCTTGAATCATGAATAGCAGAATCAGTTTCGTCTGATAACGCACGATGAAAGGGAATCCACAGATGCTTAAAATATATGGTATTGCATTTTAAATTTAATTGCATTAAAATAAGTTATGTGTCATAAATTTTTGGAATTTGCGATCTATCTTACATAAATCGTTCCATTCGACGATAGAAAAAAAACGGAGGGTAAATGTGATGAAGCCCGTTCATCGCAACCTAATAAATGGTCGCTGAGTCGCGGTATACCAATTAATCGACCATGTCGATCCACTGTTGATGCAAAAACTCGCCTTCCATTCTGAATTTTTTGAAAAAAGTTAGAAAAAAACAATAGATGCAATTTAATATATTACTTTAGCCAAAAATAAAGAACGAGATTACTATGTCAGATACACAAAAGTTTCCTGAAATAAATCGGTAAAGGACAAGTCAAAAAGTCAAATTAGTAACGTATCTCGATTTGAAATAAACTAAAGTCATAAATCCAATCAAGCTGTAATAAAAACATGAAGTATTGAGAAATCAGCAGCATAAATTTGGCCCTTCCTAAAAAATATATCTCGTCAGATTTTTTATCGAACGAAAAAAATCTTAAAAAATTTGCAAACTGAACAATACCTGCATACTCCATGCTTCAAGCAAACCACGCCGTGGTGCAAATATTACCAGGAATAAAGTCGTCGACGGTTGTACTTCAAGTTCATATCTACTTTTCTTCCGGTCTAATGTGGACATACCTTCCAACCAAGCACAACGTGCATCACGATATCCCTTCCACATCCGTACCATATGACGAGTCCTAATCTATAAATCGTCCATAAACCCTTACATCTCTGTGATCTATTCACTTTCATACACAAGTTTCTTTTACAATTTATGGAAATAATTTGGTAAAATGATTAAGAGCAATTTTTGAACAATTATATACATATGTAAATTAAACAGTTCTATGAAGAGTTGAATGATAAGCGATATCACTAACATCAATTAAGGCTACACGAGCTAACGAATCTGTAACTGCAGCAAGTTTATATTTTCCTGGTGCCATATATATGCGTTCACCTTCACGCTTGCCATCAACAATAGATGAGCGCATCGGTATCACAGCACTGGGTTTAATTTCGACAATCGGTTGACGATCTTTCCGGGATGTGCCTATACCCAGAAATGAACGTATGCCAAACGATGGTATGCTTGAAGCAACAGACGATGTAAGCTTAAAATATGTTTTTTTCCAGAGTTCAATATCTTCAGTTCAAAACTGCATAATAGCAAAAAACAAAAATAAATAAAAGGAAAACAAAAAAGATAGTTCCATAAAAAAAAGATTCTCTTCAAGTTTTAATTCCTTCATTTTCCATTCGCCAGAAAAAATTGAAGTTTTATATACCTGATTTCCAAGAGCATATAAAGCATCACTTAAAACATTTTGAGAAGCGCCTGGTGTATGCCATCCAAAACCCACATAGGGTGACCGGCCAACAAAAACATATGTTGAATAAAGCGGAAGTGATGAGCGTTCTATTTTAGCCTGGAAGTCTCAAGATCATTAAAATCTATGAAGCACCTGATACTGAACATCAGACATCAATTATTACATTAACAAAATACAGAATTTCAAAAAAGTAATTTGAAAATTTTTTAGTGAACTATATAAATTATTAGGAAATATCCAAAATTAAGCCACTGCTGACAAATGCAAAATAAGTTCAACATGTTTTAGTCTCTACCATGTAACCCTGATGCGAAAGTGTTGCGGCACTGTGAAGATCAAACCAAGTTGCTTTCAAAGGACCCGAAATACCGAAATCAACCACATCTATTCCAGATTCAAACTTCAATTTTTCGACGTTTAACTTTGCATGAGCTGCTACTTTCTCGACGTCCATCTCACCGCAGGCCAGCTAAAAGAAAGAAAAATTGATTTGTTAAGTCTTTATCCAACATCAGAAACAGATTCATTTAAAAACTGCATCCTTTCCTTTGGCATCATTAATTAAACGGTGAACACCAAAGACAATCAACAAGCAAATGGTACCAAACTACACGAACAATCTCAAGGAAATTGATAATGAGGATGCCGATGAGATGGGCTGCCGTGCGCAAGTAAAAAGTTACAAAGTTATCAACTAAAATGACCTAATAAAGAATAGAACTGATGATAAATAAAGCAGAAAAGCAACAGCTACGAAAAATCTTGAAATCATACTTGGTTTTTCGCTGCTTTTAATGCTGCATATAGTGAAAGAGCTTCAATACATGTCAAATCAGTTTGCGACAATATCGTTAATTCTTGATTTCCAGCCATCACCGACCTTCCAAGACGAATTTCTTCGATGGGGCTGTAAATCGACAGCTTATATGAAGATGGAGAAATAAGTCGGCACATAAATTCCTTAAATTCATGGGATTTCACTGCAGTATTCAAAGGAATATTTACTGCTCTGGAAATCTTCAAGTCTAAAAACATCCACAATTTTTTTCCGAAAAGAATACAGGTTATTCAAGAATACAGGTTATTGTTCATTAACCATAGATTTCTTCTATAAGTTTTATATTCATCTTAAATATAAATGCTAAATAATTACCTATCTGATACGTGATCCGAGCGCAGCAGTAAGCCTTTTTCTGTAAAAAAACGGACATATCCATTGCTCATTCCAACAACAATTGCCGACCAATCATATAATGACGTTTCCGTTTTTCTTGTACAACTCAATGGCAAAACACATAAACAACGAATATAAGCCTTAAAAAAAAATTCATTCTGTATTCAGTGGAAGCTTCGAATTCATGGAAGTTAATTTTATCCAATCTAAGCTACAGTATACAAAATTTAAATTAATATACCGGAGGAGACCACGACGAATCAGCCGTGTTGAACTGAGCAATTATTTGAAATGTATTGTCTGAAGGATTTTTTTCAATTGAAACAACCTTTTGCGCATGAGCAAAAACTAGTAAATCCATATTTCCTGCAATTAAATGTAACTAAAATCAGTGATAAACTGCTAGCTGGGAATACGAAGTTCTTTTGCAAAATCATGGTGGAGGGATGAATAAATAATCATTCTGATCGAAGTTTAATCAAAAACAACTTCTTCAGAGGATGTGAAAACAGAAAAATCACGCTAATTTCCAATCGTTACAAGGAATAGTTTTTTTGAAAATTACAGAAACTTCGTAACTAATTAAAAAAATAAAAATGTCTGACGATATTTTTCTCATATCTTTACACTCACCTAAAGCTGAAATCAACGATCCTTGTAACCACTTAGAATTTTTAGCAGTTTTTTTGAAATCTTTACTCTCCTTTCGGATGAGGGCAGGACGTGGATCGTTAGTGTCAACCTTAAATTGCAGCATAAGCAGCGAAATAAAAAAAAAGACATCATGTTTAGGAAATAACTTCGCTAGGTAATGTTCAAAATCCATTTCAGGAACTGTGATCAATATAAAAGAATCACATCAAATGAACCGAAATTCGTCCAATCAACAATTCCGGCTTCATCCTCAGTATCCATTCCAGCAATGGAATCATTTTCATCGTCACTTATCCATTCTTCGATAGCTAAAGAAGCAAAATTTCTGTTATTAAAGCAGAAACAATGTTATTTCTTCACGCCAACATAATTATCAGCAATTGGCTGTTATAAAAACCATTATTCCTTCATTTCAAAAAATTAATTTTTGCTTGCAAAATAATCGTAAAAAATATGTTGCCATTCACGATTGTTTACTTGAATGTTTACTTGTTAAACAAAATTCCTCAAAAAATCAAAATTCATTTTCTCTAGTTACATACTACATTTTAGGAGGCAAACATTTAAACTGGAAAAGCGTGACAAAAACGGACTTTTTTTTTTGAATTCTGCAAAAAAAAAGGTGTTAAACAGAGAAACATCTTTGTTTTTTCACATATGCTTTGTCCGAATATTTATTTCAGAGAAATTAGTACAAATCCACATATTTCATATACCGCAAATAGATGAAAAAAGCTTTGTGCAAATAAAATTAAACCCTCACCTAATATATGCTCTACACTGAGTGTATATTAGGTGAGAATTAAATTTCAGTCAGATTTTGCATATTAGTTTACAAGTCCAAAGTGATAAATCTCAACAATTTCACTGTTTTTTTTTCTTTTCTGTTCACTTTTTTAGATCGATTTCTGAGAGTGGTTTACATGGAATGTTTTGATTTTAAAATTCTTCATAATACATCAACGCTGTATATGATTTATGACGAAGAATGCATTAAATATCTAATATTTTATACATAAAGTAAATATTTATTAGTAAAAGTAGGTAAAAAAACTTTACATACAAATAAAATAATTTGCATACCGCTTTTATTGACATAATCAGATGTATCGGACATAAAATAGCGTTGAATTAACAGAAGCTGTTGTTCTGTAAGTGCATATATCTCTTTTAGATCTTTACTCATTTTATGTCTGAAAATTGAAAGCTTTTCATAAGCTAACATTTGATTTATTCTCATAATTTATACGAAACACAACTTATTGTATGCAATTAGGCTTAACTGATGAAATTTGTTTTAATTAATGAAAGATGAGCTCGCACGGAAGTCGCCCGATCGAAGTCAACTTTTGCAAGCATAAATTTAGTCATCCTCATTACTAATTCATTCCTGATCTTAGTATATATTAGTATATGTCCCATTTTCCTGTATCCGTTCAAAATAATTTAAATTTCGGTGATACAACGTATATCCTTTTGGATATCTGAATGATATCTCACTTAAACAGTGGTATTATGTTGTATTTTTGCTTAAATATTTGAAAATTCACAAAAATAATTGGTTATTCTATAGTATACATTCCTTTCAATTAATTAATTATTTTAATAAAACATTTCAAACCATTCTTTTACATTTTAAATTCCGATTTAGCCTTTATTGCTAATTGATTTCGATGCAAATAAAGCATATGAAAAGTGAGTAAGTAAACAAAATGATTGTAATACATACTGTAACATGAATGTTACATTTTTAAAATATGCTAATTATGTAAACGTGTTTCGAATTGCATCAGACGTATTTCTATTGAATAAAAATTGTTTGCTGTAACACAAACTAAGCAAAAACTAAAATACATTCATTCGGAACAATTTTTGTAACACGTACATACACACACATGTCAACACGTACGGACACGCACAAACGGACAAATCTTAGATGTCCATTACATCGTTGGCTATCTGGCTCTTGACCGCTAGCGTTCCGATGTTTAAATTAGTTAAACTTAAATTAAACTGAACTAAGCTAAGTTCCCGAGATATTGCAGCAATCAAGAGAGACAGAGATTGATAAATTTAGAGAAACATGTTGGAAAAGGAGAGACAAAGATTGTTAGGAAGCGAAGATATATTTGTATAATGTAGGACGCTGCTATTGTGTTTTCGATGAGTTAGTTAAATTGAGAGTGGTGTTTTGGGGTTGTTTTGTCGTTTGTCAAAATTGCTTTAATAAATTAAAAATGGAAAAGTAGAAATAATTATCATTTTCTTATTCTTTTCATTATGGAGATAAAGAGTGATAAGAGAATGGTAAGAGTTGCGGGTTAATTTATTGCTAGAGAGTGACAAAATTCCATTTTACATAATGTTTGCTGTAAGATTTTTGAAAAATTATCGAAATTGCTTGAATTTGATGTCTATCAAATTATGACATTGCTAGTTTTACTTTTCTTTTTACTTACATATTCCCAGAGATCATTTTGACTATTCATTATCGACACATGTTTTTATATCACTTTTCCAAAAAACAAAAAGAAAAAAGCACTCCTACTATATAATATTGCTTTTTGTATAAAATTCGAATCATTTGTAACTGTTTAATTATAAAAATCAATTGTGAAAATAATTTAATCCTTAAATATTTTCTGATTTGACGTGAAGTATGTGTATTACGGTAAACTGCAAAATTCGAAATCATTTTTCGTTTCTAAATATGCGCATTTCATATCATTATCATTATAATGCTACTAGCATTCATATTTTTCTGTAATTTTGAGACTATCTCATTTCTGGTCTCACCTAACTGTTTAATCTTACTTTTTTTTATCGTATCAGTTAGTCGTGCAAATGCTTTTTCATTAAGAATTGATTGAAATATTTTTAGGTGAGGTCATTATGATCGAACTATTTACAATTTTTGGTAAAGGTGGCATTGTGTTATGGTGCTTCCAAGAAGGAGGGCAGCTGTTCACTGATTCAATCAATCAGCTGATCAGAGAAGTTCTGATGCAGGTTTATCCTTAATTATTTTGATATAATCAGTTAGTGTGCATGAGAAAAACATGAGCGTATTCTAAAAAGAAAGTAAGTGCATCGTCACTTCCTCAGTAAAAGATCAAATTAGGTGTTTGCTATTTCGCCCAGAAAGAAAGTGGCTAGGAAGACTGTACGAATAAATACATTTATGTGTGCATTTGTAAAAGATTGGGTTAAAACAAGATATTTCATGGAAAAGATTGAATGAAATATTTAGCTAATTGTAAACTTTATTAACTGTAAAGTCGCCAAAAATGAAAAGAAGTGTAATCGTAGATCACATATCAGCCTGATTTTCTAGAATGTTTAGATTTTAACATCAGCTTGTATTTCTATCGAAATAGCTTTGCAAAAAAATTTAAAAATTTGTAAAAATTTATAAAAAATAACATTAGAGTCATATTACAAATGTTTAGAAATGGTAATTTGAAACTTGAAGGAAGATATTAGATGCTAAATGAGTGAATTTATTCCATTATCGTTATAAAATCAAATTATTTTATTGGTTAATGCTAGTTGTATATAGATGTTTCATTTTTTGATTTTAGTTCTTTTTGATTTTTTTTATTTGATTTTGATTTATGCCCACTAGATAAACAGTGATAAAATTTGTAATGATTTGTTGTTTTGCTATTATTATTACTTATGCTTCAAATAATTTGTGAAGAAACTTTTAAGCTAACTCATTGGAAAATGGATCCAGAAATCTGACATTTTTAAAAACATTGTTGAAAACAGCCTCAAGTAGCTGTTTTTTAGGAATTGTTTGTGAAATATGAAAAATTGATTAAGATGACTTGTTTTTCTTTTTCTTTTTTGTAGTCTAAATGCATGGAATATATATTTGTTGCTTATTGGTGTTGAAGTATGTGTTTGAACCTGTATAACTGCTCAGTTCTAATAAACGTCTCATTTCAGGAACGTGGTAATACAACAGTTTTCAAGCACAATGATTTAACTATTAAATATAAATTGGACAATGAATTCGAACTTGTTTTTATTGTACGTTCATTTTACTCCCAGTGATACTATTTTATTGAAATCTATTATATTTGCAGCGTAAATTTTTCTACTAGTGACATATAAATCCAGGAAGGAACAAAATTTTTTTCAAGTGGTCTGGAAAAACTGAAGGAAGGCTTTAAAATGGAAAGATGGAAAATTGTTTCAAGTAACCTAAAAATCCTGAAGGAAAAACAAATGTGTTCCTTAGACAGTTTAGAAGAAATTTCCATTTTCTTAAATTTCGACTATTTTGTGAATAACAGCAGAATTCCTGTAATCTCTGTAAGTGATTTGGAGTGAGAAGTGATCTGTAAGGGATTTGGAGAATACAAAAGAAAGATATCTTTTAAGAAACTTTGTGAGGCCATAACACGAAGCTGAATATTTTCAAGTTGGATAAGCCGTTTTCAAACTGGATAATCCTTTCCACCTTATTTTTCATTATTTGTTTTTTTACAGCTGGGATAAGAAGGATATAACAATAGGATGGAAAATAGAAACTGAACAGATCTCATGTTTCAGGTCGTTTATCAAAGCGCTATTCAGCTTGCTTATACAGATCAGCTTTTATCAGATGTGCACAAAAAATTCCGGGACATGTACAAAAATGTCCTTTCTGATAACAAATTGCTTTTCTCATCAACTATTCGTACATTTAGGCAATTCAACGATGTTTTTCAGCGGTAAGACTACTTTCTTTATTTCCTGCTAAGAAGTACGAAGTAAATTATTGCTGTAATTGAAGGTTGCGTGGTTACTGTAATATGAATTAATATTTGATTACATAATTACAAACTGATTATATACAAGAAGATTACTTAAAATGTTAATGGTTGTTTTTGAGTTACATTAGAACGATTTCTTTGAGAGGAAAAAGGGATGGAGAAGAGAGAATTCCACGTATAGTGTGTAGGCATGCGGAATATCGATACTTTCAGTGGACGATATATGCTGCTAGCGCCCCTTTGTTAATGACTTGTAGAGCGGTGATTAAGTCATTTTCCCACATTGATTAAATTGAAACTGTTATTTTCAGATTATATCGTGAAGCTCAAATTTTATCAACTAAGCAACCTGATAAAGTAATGCGGAAATTTGAGGTTCGTTAATTATTTTCGTTCAGTAAATCTCCAGATTTCCATAGTTATATATTTCCTGAATTTTCGAAATGCAATTACGTGGTTCACTTATATCTTTTACGCTTAGTAACGAAATTTAACAACGGATTTTATAGAAATATTGTGTTTTGTTCAGGAAAGCGAGAAATCTAAGAAAACAATAGCTTCTATAATCGAACGCCCCAGCGAAAAGTCGGCCAAGCTCTTGAAGGAAAAAGAAGAGCAACAGAAACGGCTAAAGCAGAAAAACAAAGAAAAAGTTATATCTTCTAAAACAAATGGGTCGAAACTGACGAACGGTTATGACGTTAGGTTGGTTAGAGACATAGCAACATTCATTTCTTACAGCCGCAATAAACTTTGGTTGGTGGTCATAAAAAAAATTAACTTTAATCCACTAAATTAACTTTAATTCACTTTCTGAATCTGACCAGATTTTTTCTAAGCGAAATGAAGAAAGAATTGCCTCAGTCAGATGCTACATCTGATTCGCCGAAAAGTGATACTGAAAAAGAGGAAATGCAGCGTCGACGAGCAGAGTTTTTCAAAAAGAAGGGGACAAAAAAGTTGGATTGTTTTCTTCTTACTTGTTTTGATTGAAACAAATAGGCTTAAATATATGAATACTCAATAAAATTTAATTTGAAATTTTAGAAATTTAAGATTTTTTTTATCGAATGTTGTGTCTGATTACTTTTTAGCCTGCATAAGTTGTTACTTAACTTGAATTATTTAGTATTTGTATCATAATTTAATTTTGTTTAATTTAGACTGCTCTTTCAGTTGCTTTCATTGCGAAACATTTTGGTAGTCTGCGAGTGGTTAATTTTCAAATTTATTTAGAAGTGAGCTAGAAAAACAGAATAATCTTTCGGTTGAATCGAAAAAAGGTAAACAGGCGCGTGTTTGGGATCTTTCTGGGAATGCCAAGACGGATATCGATTCTCTGGATTACAGTAAGGGAAAAAGTGATAACGCTGTGAACATGACAGAGCAAGAAGATAGAAAGTTTGTGGAAGAACAGGTAATTGTTTTATACCAATAAAAACTCATCTGAAACGATGAAAAAAATAGATTAAACACCAAATAAATAAATTAATTAATTAATTTTTAATAGTTTTCAAAATAAGTTAATTTATTTATTTAAAAATAAATTAAACATAAATTAAACAGTCGAACACTTTCACTAAATTGGAGATCTCAGAGTGTTGGTCCTGGCAAATTATAATTATTGTATTTTAAGATGCAGTTTGTTGGTCATTTCAAAGGAGAGCTACCAGGATTAATCGATGAGCAGAATGAAGATTTGGACGTTAATGAAGACATGTAAGTTAACTCCAAAGTCTTGGGAACTAATTAAACTAGATTTTTAGCTAGAAGCTTCCTTAAATTAATCTAAGACAATTGGATATAACTGAAAATTTTTCAGGACCATCGGTTTATCTAAACTGTTATTTGATTATTGTACAATTGCTAACATTATTCGTAGAATACTTAAAATTTCAGTTTTTATATTTTTATCCGTTGATCAGAATATATTAGTCGCGTTAACTCATTGGTTAGTGACGATGCTTATCTAGTTTACTTGTACTTCCGTTGGATGTTTTTGCGTCAATCTTTCACTATCACTGCTACTGCCTAGGCTGATTTTTCAGAAGGAAGCATATTTTGATTCATTTCTAAGCTTAATGAATCCTTTGCATTTCTGGATGAAAATCTATTACCTCACTTTTTAGGGATGATGAAGTGAATGAGGAGAATGGCCATGATGGATGGTTTTCGGCTTTCCGTTCACTTGTTGGAAATAAGAAGTTAACGGCTGAAGATATCAAACCTGTACTGGATAAGATGCGGGAAACTTTAATTGGTGAGTTATCCAATGAATACTTTGGACATGTGTTTGAAGCAGGAATTGTCTTTTGATAAATATTGATGTCATGTGATATGGGCATTAAAGAATGGAGCTTATGAGGAAGTTCAGGGCTATGCAATAGTTTTTCGAATTTTTTTGTTTTTTGGAATAGTTTCGGTTACCAAAATATATTGATAATGAAATCAAGAAGTGTCAAAGTTAAAATTTGTAGAAATGAAAAATTGCAGAAGTTTTTTTTTTTAAGAGTGGACATTAACCAAATTACATTGTTTTTTTTTTTTTTTAAGAGTGGACATTAACCAAATTACATTGTTTTTTTTTTTTAAGACAGTGGACATTAACCAAATTACATTGTTTTAAGCAAAAAACGTTGCTGCTGATCCAGCAGAAAAACTCTGTCAGTCGGTAGAGGTGAAACTGGAAGGTAAGGTGGTGGGGACATTCAGCCGTGTTGCAAGTATTGTGAGGGAATCCGTTCGTGATGCTCTTGTGCAGGTATAACAACACGTTTTTTTTTTGTTTATACAACATATGTATTGAAATTGCTCTGAATTTCAGTGTAGTGCTCTTTTAACATTTTATTAGGTAATAAGTATAATCGTAATGAATTTAACACGGATTCTCGCAAATTATTTCAAATTATTTACATAATTCTACATTGTCTGGATTATTATCACATATTTATAGCTACTTACACCCAAACGACGCGTGGATATATTGCGTGATATTCTTGAAGCGAAACGTGAGAAACGTCCATACATAATTGTCTTTTGTGGTGTTAATGGTGTGGGAAAGTCAACAAATCTTGCAAAAATCACTTTTTGGTTAAATGAAAATGGTTAGGATTTGGTCTTTTACTGAGCAAGGTGTAATTAGAAGGTATTTCTAACATTACAAAGATTTCTATGCATTCAGGGCATAAAGTACTAATTGCGGCAGCTGATACATTTCGAGCAGGAGCTGTGGAACAACTGCGAACTCATACAAAGCATCTTAATGTTTTGCATCCTAATAGTGTTCAGTTGTACGAGCAAGGTTATGGGAAGGACCCTGCTGGCCTTGCTGCTGCTGCTATTTCTATCGGTTCATTTTTAATCAATTGCTGAAGTAAATTTGATGTGAAGTTTTCATTATTGAATTATCAATTGTGATATCGCGTTATGTTTCAAAATAGCCACTTTTCTTTTCGAACCGATAACTCATTCAGCGAATGTTTCATCATGTTCGCTCATGAGTATGTTCTTCAGTCAAGATTTCAGTTTGTGATGAATCAAGTTTCCATGTCTTAATTTTCGAAGATATTTGCAGCAGTAGAGCGTGGAACTGACGTAGTATTGGTTGACACAGCTGGTCGCATGCAAGACAATGAGCCACTTATGCGTTCTCTGGCTAAGGTTTTTGTTTTAATTTTTCTTCGGAATCATTTCTGATCAAAAAGCTTCCGGTTTTGTTGAATCAAGGCTCTTCCGGTCATTGTTTGAATACAGGCCGAAAGATAAAATCGATTTTTGACAAAATTTTAGGACTGATGTTTTATTACAGTTGATTCAAGTGAACCAGCCGGATTTAGTACTATTCGTGGGTGAAGCATTGGTTGGAAATGAAGCAGTCGATCAATTGGTGAAATTCAATCAGGCATTAGCAGATCATGCAGCTTTAGGTACTGAGGGCCGACTCATTGATGGTATCGTATTAACAAAGTTTGATACCATCGATGATAAAGTAAGTTCGAACTCATATGCGCCAGTTATAGGAAGCTCACTTACTTTTTTCGTTATGCTCCGAAATTTATTTCAACTGATTTATCGCTTATATGAGTCATTCGAAACAGTTACGGAGTAATTCTGTGGCCTTGGCAATTTGTTTTTTCTAAATGTCAATAAAATAAAGAAAATTCCCAGACCGATTTTATGAAAAATAATATGTCGAACGAGAGAAATTTTCAGGTTGGCGCTGCAATTTCAATGACATACATTACCGGACAACCAATTGTATTTGTTGGTACTGGACAGACCTATAAAGATTTAAAAAGTTTGAATGCTAATGCTGTTGTTCATTCATTGCTTAAATAAACTGTCGAAATAATTATTTAAGTTGTGGGATCTTCTTCGATAACATCCAGAAATTTATTGATGGTATTTTGTTCTTTATAGCTGTTTTAGTTGCTTTCACCTGTCATTTTCTGCACTCATGCGCAACGCGCAATGATTTATTTATGAGCAGTTTGGAGTTAGCTTAACTTCAAAATCCGCGATATAAGTTCTATGCACAAAACATTTCTTTCATAAGAATTGACAGATTATTTAATTTAAAAGTTAATAAGATATTTTTAAATCAAACAGGAAAAAAGTAATGGAATTTAATGAAAAAGGAAAAAGGAGGAGGAGACAAAAGGTAACATTACTATTAAAAACATTGTATTTTTTAATATTTCTTATTCATCTGTGATATTTTTGTTTTTGCTTTCATTGTTAAAATACTCTTTAAATGAAATAAGAATTTTTGGTCCACCCTTGTTACTGTTATAATTATTGATTGCATATTTCTGAATAACGTCCGCAAAGGGAACTTTCAATCGCAACTCCTAGTCTACATGATTATTCTAAACAATGCATCTTATTCGAATAACGTAATCTTTTGTCGAATAAAAAGTAAACTTTTGTCTCGCTAACACAGTTCAGAATTCTAGATATTAAACTAAACTGCGTAGTTTATTCCGTTACTTCTTGCTAGTGTAAATCAATTGCCAATTGCGGTATTTTGTACTTGTAGTTTTTGGATGTAAAGTCTTAGATTGTGATTATTGTATTGATAAGCGTTATTCAGATTCAGGTTAAATTATAATTATATAATATGCTCCTAATTATATATAATATTGATACAATTGAAATTAAGAAAATCCAGAGTACTAGTTTTGTTTGTCTTAAGAACTGGTACAGTTATACTAGTATAGGTTACATTACAGTTCTGCACCGTATCGTATTGCAAGTGTGAATGATGTTTGGAAGTTTGAAGGATTACAACTATTTCGCTAATAATTATTTCCACTATAAAAATTAGAACCATAACTAATGTTTTGTGTCAGATGAGGACACTTTTATTTCATCTGGAAAGCTCTGAAAGTACAATATTTGGATGGAATAACGTAGTTAACTAATCATTCATGTATTTGCTCATTTAATTAAAATTTTCCAATGAATTCGATGGATGCTTTTGTTAAACTCCTATATAAAATTAAAAAATGAAACAAATGTCAAATTTTTAACAATAAATTTATTAAATGTGTGAAGAGATGTGCAACATAGTTAAGCATAGACAGGTGAGGGAATAATGAATCGGAAAGAAAAGAAACTAATTCAGAACAGAATACACTGATCGGAGTAATAGTAACGTAAGGTAATGTAATAAAGTTCAATCTTAGAATTTATTCCTTTTGTGCTAACTTTTATTATGTATAATGTAGTTAGTAGAAGAGGTTAAGCTTTAACATAACGGCAAATTATGTATTTCAGAAAAGTATACATATATACTATATACTTGTACTTCTTGCATACCAAACTTCTTTTGCATCAAGATCTCTTAAATAAGACTAAAGTAATGATACATAACATGAGGAAATAATCTTTTTGTATCGAATAAAAAATGTTCACTCTTTTATTTTCATGCATATTTATGCATAAAAATTGGACTTGTATCCTAATTATCACCTATGAAATCTCGACCTTCGTTTTTTTCTTAATTTAAAAGTGGAATTTCATTTATTGTTGGTATTTTCATTTCATGCGAAATAATAACAGACCAGACTAGTCGAAGCTCTTATATTCCGGTTAAATATATGTTGTTACATAAGTTACATGTCCGGTTTTTCTTTCCGGATAAATACACTCCCCGGTGTTTTCTCTTATACAGATGACCTTCTAGTAACACCTGAACCTTGCGTCCTAATTCGGAAAGCGAGCGTTAAATTTGACATATCATGAAATAAGGCTGCAATTTTGTGTAGATGTTTGTCTATTGCAACTCATTTCCATCTTTTTAATGTTTATTTCATTTGTACGTGAATTGTTGCACGTGTGATTTCTTTTCCCAAACATATTTATGCTTATTTGTATGCAATTATACTTCCTTTTAGATGCTAGCAGTAATTTATGTATGTTACATTTTGTATGTATTTGATTCTTCGTATTTTTTTAATGTATGCATTTTACATATTGCACTTATTTGTAATGGCTAAAAAGTGACATGAAAGTTTAATTGACTGTTAGTTGATATAACAGTTGACGTATAACGTACGAAATTTATGAAAAAAAATATACCTTGCTAAATAGTTACAGTCAGTATAAATTTTTTTTTTTCAGCACTTACAAAATACTTTATTTATATTGAATTATTGCATTGCATTGTAACTTTGGATAAATGCCAACTACGGATTGTTTTTCTCATGAAAATGGTATGTTATTTTTATAGCAGTAATACCTGAGCTATTTTTGCAAAGTTTATGAAATTATAGCTGGATTTTGATCTGCATATTAGGTTTTCATTATTTACTAAATATGCAATATAATGACGATAAAGGCTGTGCTAAGTGCTTTTTTCTTCGTTGTATGAGAATTTTTTTTTGTTTCTACATATCAGTAGTTTTCACATATCCACATATTAATATATCAGTAGCTTTTTACAGATGCAACAGATAAAAATGGATCATGCACACAGTCAACAACACATCAGTAAGTTGTTTTAATTTAATATGTAGAAATAAATCTTGAAATTAGAATTGAAAGACTATTTGTTGTGAGTGTCTGTTAGCCTTTCATGTTTTGATTTTATAGAAACTGAAGGATTTGTCATTGCTTATTTCATGCATTCATTCATAGTTTGGAGGAAGGGCTTATAATCACTTTTTGGGCTCTAACCATTTTTGTTAGTGGAGCTAAAAGAGCTGCAGCTGTATGCGAGGTCTTCAACGATGTCAAAATCCTGACGAGTTTAATAATTAGTTTGAAATATCGAAGTAATTCTGTTCTTTCATACTATTACGTCATGTCTCTCAAATATGAGCTGTATCCATTGCGAAATTCTTGTTGCGTTTGAGAATTTTCTCAAAACAACTTTTTTAAGACCAATTTTATCCTGGAAGGATTATATTTGAATATTATAAATTTAAATTCGGTTGAATTCCAGAGATTTACATGGTGAATCGCAAGGAGATCCATTGTACAAAATGAGAGGAGGACTTTTTGGACGAAGTGCTTCATATTTGCAGGCAAGCAAATTTGTACTAATTACAAAATCGATACTGTAAAAGTTTTCGTATTGACTTATTTTGTTAATTTCTTTCTCGTAAAGCATCATACTCGTGTGAGGCTGGAAACATTTGGCTAATTATCGGAACACTTGTTTTCTAAATAGTCAAATATATGTTGACAAGACTTGTCGTTTTTGTTGTTTGAATCACCATTTACCGTGTCTGCGGATAGAAGAAATAAGTTTTATCCTTGATTGTTATTATAAACCTTGTGCAAGAATATTCGTTGCATCGAATCATTTAATGAAAGACTGCATCGACTGTTGTTTAAAAACTAACCTTTCCCTGTAAATTATTTTAGGGTGACTCAGAAAGCAGTCAGAAAAATGGAGCAAATGAGGAGTCGTCAGGTATCATTTCCAGAATTCAGAAAGAAAAACTAATGCATCCAGAGCATTTTCTTTTTCCACTGTCAAAGCGGCAAGTGCTATCAGTTTATTGCAGGAAGTAAGGAGAAAGTGAGCGAATCAGACAATAATAGTTTGCATGATGAACTGATGGAAGTGGATATTGAAGATGTGGGAACGACGATCAGTGTAGGCAAGAATGTAGTATGTATTCATTTCAACTTACAATAAATAGTTATTTTTTTATTCGATGGAAGTTGCATTATTTTTCGTATTGAATTCATTTTCTAAAGTCATCTTTGACTACCATAATTTTATGTTCTTTCCTTGATTTAAAAAGATTATCTAAAAAAAAAATATTGTTGCTTTAGAAACATAATAAATGTAGATTTAATGCCGGTCTAGTGTTGCTATCATATTAAAAGAATTTTCTACCTTTAAACGAATTTAATAATTTAAACAATTCTTCAAGACTGAACCAGGCAGTTCGGTAGTCAATGAACAGAAAACAGTTGATGTAGACGCAGCTAGAGATCAGAAAGATCTCTCAGATGCTACAGAACGAAATCAAGAAAAGGACATTGAATTCGAGAAGGGGTACTAGTTCTTCCTTTCCGCGCACATTTGTCATTTTGGTTTTATTCTTGTTTAATTATTCCTGTCATCAAACTTATATAACGACGAATTTAGGCGAAATGACACAGACCAAACTCAAATGGGCACAGGAACAACTATCACAACAAATACGGAGGTAAATAACGAACTTTTTAATAATTAATTGAGGAATTTCCATAATTTTCGTAATCAATTGAAAAATGTTATTTTATGAATTATGGATATTTTATTTATTGTCCTTAATTTTGAGATTGGACATACCTTATTTCAATTCACCTCACTATTTTGTTCATTTCAGTCTTTCACACTTGCACTTTATTTGAGAAAATTCATCTTGATTATTCTTTATCGCTTAGTATTTTAGTGCGTATTTGAAATGAAAGGAGGATCCACTGAAGAAAGTCATATTAAAATTATTCATAAGGAAGGAAGCAGTACTTCTGTTGTAACTGGAAGTGATGGCGGTATAGAACGTAATGTAAGTGAAAGAAACTTCATATGTTGTGATCTTTTTATAGACTCTAGTGAAACAAATACCGTTTCGTATAATCCCTAGCCTATTTTTACTTCTATATGAAGACGAGAAGCATATTATGAAAACAGCTGGAATATCATTTGAAATAATTGAAATATCAATGATTCCATATATTATTTGCTTGTTTTATTCAGCAGAAATTGTAATTAAGGAAGGAAAAAATGACAGTTCAATTCCGGAAGAAGTGACAACAGTAGTCAGTGGAACAGATGGTTCAAATGGACCAGAAGGTACATCTGATGCTGAGGCAAATGATGCAGTTGCTGAAGAAGCTAGAAAAATGAAATCAATTGAGAAACTCCCAAAAAGTAGAAGCAAGGAACAGAAGGATGTTGAGACTGCTCAAGAGGTAGAATCGCTGATGTTTACTTAATGGAATACACGTTTCTAGTAGGTATAAATGAAAACAATTATTAACTACCATTTCTCATTTGCGGTAATTTGACAGTTATTGGGTATATTTCAGACCCCAACCAGGAAATCTACACGAAGTTGCAAAATACCTAATTCTCACACTGTTACTGTTGGTAATCAAGCAAATGCAGAAACTAAAGAATCAGAAGAAGGTGGTGGCGATAATTTCGCCAACGAACGACGTAAAAGCTTGCGTACTCGTAAAACTGATGTTTCTAATGAAACTGTTCCTGTGAAGAGTGAACCAGTGGCAGCGGAGCGACGGAAAAGTTTGCGTACACCTAAGAAACCAGTTGCTACGTAAGTTTTATCCAAGTTTTTTACCTAAGAAAAAACGCTGAAATCGTCGGGGCAATCAAATGTTGTGTTATGATTTGAAATTGCGGATACCATACCACTTTTCATCTGCATTGTAAAATAGCGGTTAGAGATTTTCATAGCTTATTTGATGACCCAAAGGTAATGCTTTCTTGTTTACTGGATTGTGGCTTATTGCAGTACAATTATGACATGTCCAGATCGGTTTGCTTGGATATTTATTTTAATAGAAAATTGATTTATTTAAATTCTAAGTTATCAAATTTTATGAAGGATGGCTGAAATGCTTGTGTTCTCTTAATAAAACTGAGTAACGCAATCTTTTATTTTTCATTAATAAGAAAGAAAATGTTTTAATAACGACAGTTTTTCTGCAGATCAACTCCTACTAAAGTCATACGTCGTGAAAAGAAGATAGAGAAGGTGAGTTACTTACTGATTATGGTCATCGATTAGACGTTTTGTTAACAAGTAGTGATTAGAAGCAAAGTTTGTGGATTCAGTGTTTTATTTTCAGCATAGAAATATGTTCTGCTCTGTAAACTTAAAATTTTGTGGAAGATGGTACTAATTACTAGTTTCCAGAATATATCGGGATCAGAATCAGCTGATGAAAAAGCTGCAACATCTGGAAGAAGTGGCAAGAAAAACGGTATGGAGAGAACTTTATGATTTTGAATTTGGTTAAGGTGGTGCTGTAAGGGAAACTGGAAGTTCTGTAGATTAACGGCAATTCTGTTAAATAGAAAAGAAAATTGTACATGATTTCCAGCTCCAAGTACAACAGTTGGGTCGAAATCCGCTCAAAAATCTACAAAGAAAGAAACAGGGAAGAAGAAACATGATCGTATAAGTGAATCAGATAAGGATCCATTCAGTATTGATAACAATTTTGATAATCATCCAGAACCGCTACGTAATATCCAGGTGAAAATTTTACATTTGTCGTTTTATGTCCAAAAATCATTGGTTGATAGTTATGATTTCAAGAATTTATGTTACCCTTGCTTTAAAAGTACTAACTACATTGCTGATTAGGAGCCACTATTTTGGCTTACCAGTAGTTTAATTCTTGGCTTTAACTGATCCATACCCTCCCTTTTATTGAAGTTGATGTCCACTTCCAATTTTGATTGTCCTCTGATATTATTGTTCTTTGATAAGCTATCGAGCTGATATTTATAGAAAGCAGTGTATGGATGCTACAGTTTGTAATTTTTTGTTTCTACCTTTATATATGGATGCGTGTATCATGTCAGTTATCTAAAGGTTTTGTTCTAGTTAGTTTATGGTAAATTTTCAGATGGAACGTCAATCTTTTGGAGGATATAAATTTACGAAATCTCCGGAAAAAACGCCTGCATTGTTAGTTTATTTGTTTTGTTGTTTAGAAGAAGATGAGAAAACCGCATAAGACAACTTGATATGCTTTCTTCATCTCTCTTTCATAACAAAATTTTTTAGGCGTTATCAGAAAACCGAACAAACAGCTAATGAACGGCGATCCAATCTTATTGGCTTGCTCCCACATCAAGAGGTATTTTTAGTGCAATATCGATGATGGTTTAGAACATTTTTTAGCTTGTTTCATTTTTATAGGATTTGTTTTGCTTCTAATTGATTGATCTGGTATTGCAAGAAATTGGCACATATATTGCTGCCAAATTATGCTCAGCCTCCTAACTTTTCTTTATAAGATTCTTTTCAAATAGTCATTTCTTCTTTTGTCATATTTTATCACTTTTGGCCTTCCGTCTCGACCATTATTGCAATTTCCCACCATTACGAACCATAAAATATTGCTGTAATCGTGATTGTTTTTATATTTTAATGGTATATTTTAATTTTAGGTCACTACTCATAAGTCACTTTCTGAATTGACACTAAGCTCAGGTCGAGTTGCAATGACTTCTTCATTAAAGAGGTTTGTGTTCTTTGAAACTGTTTTTTTCGATAGTTTTTTTTTATTGATTCTTTTCGATAGTTTTTTGACAGGTGTATTATTACTGATTCTATTACTTGCATAAACGAAGCTTTTTTGCACCGAATTAAGGGCATATAAAGAGTTGTACTTGCAGAAAGACGAAGTCTATGGGCGGTGAAGTTTCAGAACCAGCTGGAAGTTCGAACGTGTTAGATGGATCAATGAAACAGGATGATAACAAAGTAAGACTTTCGTATTGAGGAATTCAATGAAAACGGAGAATTGGTATAAAAGTGCTGAAGGAATCCTGGAAATTTAGAATAACCTAATTCTCGAAAAAACGAGGATATTCAAGGCTCATTTCTTTTAAAAAAACTTGGCACATGATCAGTGAAAATACGAGGATTTAGATCAGAAATTGAGGCCAAAGCAAGGGCGCTATAACCTTTTTAGTTCAATGTTACCACTAAAATACTAAATCACTAGCGAAGATCAAATCCTATGTATAATTTCAACTTCTGCAGAGTCTGCAAAATTTGAAATTATCCGAAGAGTTTCTTGATTTTATCGTATTTAAGCAGCGAGCCAAAATCGGAAACCGATCGGAAGAGAAACAAACGAACTCAGCATATAATTTTCAGTCATCACCGAAACAACGGAAACGTAAAATGTTAGTTTTTTTTTTTTTTATTGATGTTATACAACAGTGGTGATTTTGGTGTACTGCGATAAGTTACCGTTGTGCGAAAGATGTCAGATTGTACTAAGTTATGAAGTTGCATGGATTAGTGCACTTCTGTCACAAATACACTACCGAACTTTTCATTAGATATCGCGTCATGTAATCAGCAAAAGTTTATTGTTTGCCCATTGATTCGGCTGTTTCCTATTATCTCCAAAGCAGTTTGTTTTTGGTGACCAGGTCATATCAGCTAGCAGTATAATTCATAGTTTAAAGAAATTCAAGTAAGCTACGAAATTATTGCTATTTAACAATATATGCTCGACAAGGCAAACGAATGTCAAGTTTTGTTATCTGCAAACAAATAAATCCCTAATATTTCATTGTATGGAGGCTGGTATCTTACATCAAAGTTATCCAGTTGATATTAGAGTAATTGCGATTATGTCAACTGAATTCATGGTTTTAAGCTGGGTTTTCGGGTATGCCCATTGTTTGCGTCATATTTCCGATGCTGAGCTAAGGTCATCTCGTGATATCAATATGACGAATCTGAAAGTTCATTTTCTGAATGTAATTGTTTTAGAACCGACACAACTCCAGCAGTAACACCAAAAAGACCGCCGAAAATGATATTGCCGGAATTGTCAGCATCGGAGCAGCTTGAAGCAGATCACCGTCCCAATGAACATGCTGCATATAATGTCGGTACACGAATATATGCACTATGGGATCGCTTGTATTATCCGGCTCGAATATCGGCGTTAGTACTTCAATTTCGGAACAGTAGGAAATTTTGTATTAGTTGCCCATTTTGAACACAAATTGTAATTAAAATACTTGAAAATGCATATATGTGTGAACTGGTTTCGATTGTATGCAGTTGTAATGTTAAATATGTATAGACTAAGTGAAAGTCTCAAGAATTGCTAAATTCTTTTTAAGCAAAAATTATAACTTTTGTCAGTTTCTATGATTTGTAGTGAACCGGATGCAAGTGGCCGTTATGAAGTAGTCTTTGCTGAAGATGGTGCCATACGTAAACTGGTAACAACGGGCATTATCCCGTTGTGTAACCTTGTTGCTGGCCGGAAGGTGATGTGTTAATCTTTATATTTTTTTGGTATTTTAAGAGAGTTTTGGATTATGAAATTAGAATACACCGTGTTGTTGCTCTTCTTAAGGTTTAAATTAGACCTCCAAAAAGATGTGCGTTGTATTTCTGAAACTTTCAATTTCTTGAGGAAGCATGATATACAGTAGTGGGTAAGTAACGCCTATGTTCTATTATTAAAGGAAAACTATTAATTGTGAGTGTGGGATTTAGATTTTGTTGTAATTATACGAAAGACTTTTGTAGTGTTTGACAAGAAACGTGAAAGATGATGAAGAGGTGCTTGAAGAAGTGGAAATCGTTGAAGCACCTTCAAGTAATGATGCACAAAACTGGATGGAAGCTATGTTCACTATTAAAGATACCAACAATGAAAATACAAGCAAGTAGGTGTCATTCTAATTTCAACTAAAATGAGAGATGCTGTTATTTTGTTTTTGGTTTTTGGTTGCATCATATCAATATCACCTACTGTAGTGTAGGATATGAGTAATGCGATAAGGGTATGGGTAATGTGATAACGAAATGTTTTGTTACTATAGTAATAAAGGAAGGGACAAATTGGTTGATAAAGATTGGACTGTGAGAACTGTCGACATACTAGCAACTAATTTATTAGGTAAAGCGATATGATAATATCATTATTATTCTGTTCATTAGAATGCAGTTATAATGGTAAGATACAGATATAATGGTAATATTTGCTGTTATTAGCTGATATCGAATGAATCATAATAAAACGGCTATTGTCATGTTTGCTGCTTGAAAAAAGAATAACAAGGCACTACATCCTTCGTTTGCAGATCATCATGGCAAAAGTTAGTGGTGGATAGTAATCAAGCGAAAACATTGCAAGTAACGACAGTTAATACAGTGCGTGATGTCAATGCCGGTATGTTATAACTTTTTGTCGAATTTTAATATGGCCCCTCTTATAGGGTATCATTGCTGGTTGTAAAAATCTTACGAACTTTTGGTAGCACGGTGAATGAGTCTTTGTATCTTGTATGTTTTAAGTATAGCTTCAAATTTAGTTTTTCATTATTTCTTCATGTAGAGTATATTAAATTTCAAAATATACAATTTGTTTGTATGAAAAAATTTTCTATAGATCATTCGATGCGCACCCTTTAATCTTCATTTTTCAGTTAATTTTTGGATGTTTTGAATGGAATTTTAAAGTATTTAAAATAATTCAGATAATATTGCATCGGCTGAAGGACGACGTAGCCGAGCCGCTCGGCACACTGCTGTTTATAGTACTAATGTCACTCCCGTTATGTCAACAAGAACTGCTCGTCGACATTCCTCTACAAGTATCATTTTGTATAAATTATTTAGTTTAAAAAAAATTAATTTCATATTTAATAGATTTTGCATATTTGAAATAACATTCGATATATGTGTTGCACTGTTTTACAGCTGGAAAAGAGACTCCAAAACAGCATAGCGTTCCATCGATGACATCGTCATTGAAGAGCGATGAGGCACTTCTTGAACCAGAAGAGTTGCAGGAACGACAACACGAATCTTCAGTTACGAACGGATCAGCTAAAAAAGGTAACTTCAGAAAGTGGGATGTAGATATTGTGCGATACTACTCCTTTTTAATATTTACAAACAGAGAAAAATAAGGAAGAAATAATATTCTGCGATTATAATTTGTTAAATATAATTTAAGTAATAGCTTAGGGAAATGCATAAACAAACATATGAATGAGGATTTTTGTATCTGTTTTACAATTTCCTGATTACTGAATTTGTTTTTCAAGCATTGGATAAAATTTTTGACGGTATAACATTCGTGGTAACGTCAGCGTTGCGCAAAAACCGTGAAGGTGAACAGGGATTTAGCAAGAAAGAAATACGGTGCATGATCGAAAATGGTGGTGGAAAAGTGATCGATGATGTTATGGTTCGTTAATTGTTATTTTTCATTTTGAAATTGTATAGGGAAAAACTAAATAATTCGCTTGAATTAGTGCTATATTTCATAATATCCAGCATCTTTTGAGCCACTTCTGGAAATTTCAGAAATTACCCCAGGGTAAACCGATATATCTGATCGCCGATACCCACTATCGTACCCATAAATACCTCACAGCATTGGCACGCTCCATTCCTTGTGTCAGTAATCAGTGGATCAGTGACTGTGCTAAAGAAGTAATAATTTAAAATTTACCACTTTATCCAGTTAATTTTGTGATTTCTCACAGCCATGTGAACTATATTATATTGTATCTTTGATATACAGTTCCTGCTTAGTTTTTTATCAAATTATGAGCTGATCAATTCTACGACTACTTACGTATCAGGCGACTAACCGATAATTAATCCATTCTTTGTTTATTGTTGAGCCTTCACTTTGTTAAGAAGGCTAAAGAACTGCCATCATTAATGAATTTTATTTCGTGTTATGATTATAATCACTTCATTTTTTTTCTTTTTCAGAATAAATTACTGGATCATATGAAATATATGTTGCCTGCAGGAGTATCTCTTCTTACTGGTGATATGAAGCCATGGTAAGTTTTTTTTCTCCTTTTTTTTCTTTTTTGAGATTTTTATGTGTTATTGACATTTTCCGTGTATTTTAGGCACTCAAATAACGGTACTTTGTTATCAGGAAAACGTGTTTTCATTTCTTCAAATAATGTTTTCTACGACATGCCAAACTTTTCGCAAATTTGGACACCTATTATCAATCATATGGGTGGCACCGTTGTACCGGTAATTCCAGAAGGTAATTTCGAATTTTTTTTATTGATAATCGAAGAAGAGAGGGACAAGTACAACTTCACTTCTCAAATTTAAGTTTTATTGTTTCACATCATGTTTAATAAAAGGAAAAACTGATACTACTAACACTGCTTTTAGAAGGATTGGATATTTTATTGACGGATGCTAGTTGCACCGAGGAAATTTTGAATACTGCTCGATCGCAGGGGGCTACAGTCGTTTCATCGGAATGGATTATCCAAGTAAGCTAGTGAATTATGGAGTATATTAAACGTCTACTAATCTCACTAAATCTATAGAATTTTATTTCAAATTCTTAATAATATTCTCAAATTTTTAATATTAAATCTCTTTCGTTCCTAGGCAATCATTCATGGAAGCTTGCCAGCACCCGAAGCACATGAACGTTTTCAGTACGATTACAATGACGCATGCTCTTGAAATGTTCCTGATTATAGTTTCGTTCCTCATTTGTGTTGTTGCAGTGGAAGTTTTAAACTTTTAATGTCGTAAAATGAGTTTTAAAGAATTCATATGTGGCAACTAATAAAGTAAGACATTTTTGAATTGTTAAAGAAGATATTTGAAAATCTTTTCATTCATTTCGTTTTAAAATGATCTGTTGCAGTTCTTGATGGCATTGCCACATTTGCATATTTAGCTATCCCTTTTGTCGCTAATTTTAATATGTTTCAAGAAGTTTTATTTAGCTAAAACTTAGCGAAACATATATGATTGTTGTGATTTTTTGTCTTTTCCTTTCTTAAATTTTTGTTCATCCACTTTCAAAATTTAAATTTTATTTTTGGTATTTTGAAAAGCAGTGATGATTATTGCAATTTGCATTGTTCGGTAAGGATTATATTTGATATGCCCTCATTATTATTTGATTTCGCATAGCGTTGATCAATAAGTCGTTCTGTATGAAAATTATTTGTATGCGGTTTTCTAATTCGTAATTTTAATAGAAATTTTTTTTTTAATCTTATAGATTTTAGCGGAAATGTTGACCTTTGGTATTGTATTGGTCGTCGCCATCTTTGCGCTTATTTCACAATGCATTAATTCCATGTTTACATCCACATTAATGCTATACTAACGCGTTTTTTAAAATATGCTCTGAAGGGGAGGAAAAATGTTATTCCAGCGGTGCACATGAAATGTCTACCTGTTGTCTTTTAACATTTTTTCCTAAAGTTAATTTTATCGATGTTATTGATCCATTGTTTTGTAATCTTAAAGAATGTACACTGTGGGATTGTTTAAAGTGGAATGGAATCTTTTAGGTTTCGAGTTTTTGAGTTACTTCGCTGTTTTTCGTCAAAACAACCACACCGCTTTATTTAGTCTGCGGACATGGTGAGCTGTTAAAATTCTGAATATAAATTGCTGATAGTTGATGTTTTTCGGTTATTCTAAAGCAAAGACAAATAATGAAGTAATAAGAGAGTTATAGAACACGAAACCATTGTATGGGACTACTATTTTCAAGGTATTTGCATAATATTTTTATTTAAAACAAGAAGGTTTATTAGTTGGCAAATATTCATCACTGAATGATGTAAGCGTGATATATCTGTGAATCCGTTAATATGTTTTATCTTCAGAGATTTCCGATTCTTGTTTTTCGTCTCTTTCATTCATTGTATTTCGAGATAAAATGTATTTGTCAATCGAGTGTTTGTTTCTTTTCTGATTTACTGGTTTCATCTTTCGGTTGCAAGTTGATGTTTTGTCTAAATTTCTCTCGTCGGTTTGAATGAAATGAGAGAAAATCTCTTTACCAAAGAAGAAAAAAAAATGACAAGTAGTTTATTTTTTTGTTCCTTGATGCTTCATTGCTATCAAGAATTATTGTGCGTGAGAGAAAGTGACAAACTGGTAAACTATCATTTGAACAAATCATGACAGATCATGATAGAGGGGAATATATGAGGTGAGCTGATGAATTGAATGTTTCAATCGATGTGACAATTTTAGGGCTTTGATGTGAAATGTGAAGTTTAGCTTAAATTTATTGGTATGGTGGGTAATTATCGCTAGACATTTGAGAACAATAAGATAATGGGTTGGCAATAAAATCATTTCCATCTCTTTAATTGTGCATTATCTTTGACATCTCACATTTTCCTGGAAATAGATCATTTATCCGACTAATTCATTGTAGTTTTTCCAAATTTTGATTTTATTTTACTGATAGTTTAACCGGAAAGAAGTTATTGAGTGGATGGACGAAGAGAAGTTATTGAGTAGTTTGTGAAGTAAATATTTTTTCTTTTTGCTTGTTTATCTTTATTGACGAGTACGATTGCAATTAATTGCATCAAATGTTCCTTTTCCAGAGAGATTTGATGGTTTGGTATTGTGTTTTATATATTTGGGATAGTATTGCTGATTGAATGTGATTGTCTATCAGATACTTCTTAATGATGATGGCGCATGCGACTATGGTGCACACATGATTTTGGTCTTAAGATATAGCAAGAAATGGTAGATGTGATTTCGATTTCTATTTTCCGATATGTTTTCCCAGGATTCTTAATAAATGGTTCATCGTTTTACATTATTGCTTCATAAGATTTGATTATAATGTTTAAAAAATATTTTGAAATTAACGGAAATTTTTCTCCCTGTAATTTTTCATTTTTTGAATCTTGAAATTTCCAGAAAAAAAGAAAAAAAACGGTCATTGCTTGAATTATTTTATGTGTAGCCGAAATTTTTAAATGATTTTTAATTTTTTTCTTGTGAAAATTAACAGAAATTTTGTTTTTTGTTTTTTACTAATGTTCTTTATTTATACATTCTCTACTATTATTGATTGTGTTGTGAAAAAGTAGATGAAGAAGTCGTTTCATTTCAATGTGAAATGTTGATGAGACGAAAACGGATACATTTCTTGAGTGTATTTTAATTTATTCTTTTGTTTTTAATATCTTTGTTGTTGTTATTCAAGTTTAGATCTATCGTTTAACTTGACTAATTTCATTTTATCGTTGTTTTTTTCTTTTCAGCAATTGTTAGATAATTTTTGTCTTCTAAAATTATTAATAATTCATGTTCGTCTTTACATTTAATCATTGATTAGTTTGGTTTTTCTTTTTCTTCCAATGATTACCGTTCATCTAAATTTTTTTTTAATTTGCTTAATGTGTAATGTATTGGAATAAAAGCTTACTCTTCCTTTTTTTTTGTTTAAATATAATTGGATTTTCCAGCATATTTACTTTCTGATGTGGGAAGAGATATATTGGTATCCAAGGTGACCTGAACATATGAAACTTCGGCGGGTGTTTGATTCAATATTTGCCGTTTTTTTTTTTCTCTTTATGTTTTCATTTTGATATGCTTTATTAATTTTATTTATAGTTTTATAAGGAATGACAGATTGATGAAAAGATTTGCAAATTTACTAAGAATTAATTATGCTAACGATTGCAGTTGCGCGATAAGATTTTGCTTTAACTTAGTGAATTTATTGTAGATATAGAAAGATATCGAAATAGTACTGTTATAAATGTGATCTTTATTGTTATCGTTTATTGCTGTTAACTTTTATCACTCTTATCATATTTATACTAACAACATTGCAACTGTAATTAAACTGTTCGTCTGCAATTAACCAAATCAATATATGGTATAAACATGGTAGAATATATTTTGTTGAGTTTTAAACAATCTAAGATGACCATTCAGTATGACTTCTCCTGATTAATAGTTGAACTGTGATGCTGAACGATTGTTGTATATTGGAAGGTTTTTTGAGAAGCAATGTTTCCATAATTAAAAGTCCTGGCATATTGACTCATTGAAGATTTTTTGTCTCTGTGATTCTGGGTTGAAATTTCACTAAACAAATTAGCAATATGTTTAAGTTATCATTTCGATTTGGGACTTATTATTTTTCTCATTAGTTTCTGAAATAATTTCTTGTTACTGGAACTATTTGATCACCTGTTTGTATTGGACTGTTTTGGTACTAACAAAAGGATATATCTGAATGGTATAGATGTTCACTGTAGTTCTAGTTATTATTTTTTAACATTCGGTAGTATTTCTTTGTTATTTTTCGTTTTGTTTCTGTTTTACTTTTGCAAATGACTTTACATTAATTCTAAGATTTTACTTTACATTAATTTTAACTAGACGAGATAATGTAAAGATTTTAGGATAGCGATGCAAAACATTCATTAACAAGAACAAGCACTTGGGGATTTAGAGGACTTCAGCAAGTCGCCAAACAAGATATAAGTTAACAACGATTGGATGATGAAAATGGATTCATTGTATAGAAAATATGTTGCAAATGAGGATATGATGAATTACATAGAGTGAAAGTATATACTACTGAAGGAAGGCGATAAAGGAGCCAAAATGATGTGAAGGTCAAACAACATCTGAGGATATGGATATAAAGGTCAAATGAATCAACATCTATTCAGAAAATTGGTCGTTTTGTTTATAAGTGGTAGAAATCGATTATAATATGATAAAACGACAGGGATGGAAAGTTTGGTAGGAATTTGATAAATATGAAAATATTGGGAAGAGACGAAAGTGTGGAAATGTTAGAAAATTCAATGGAATGGAATATTGAAGCCATAATTGGTGATAGAAATGCAAGAAATAGTGGGAAGGGCAAAAAAAGGCATTGTGGGAGCTGTTAAGTATGAAAAGGATTTCACTGAATTGATCGGCTCTGAAAATATTTTTTTGTGGAAGATTTTTAAAGAAAAATTGGATACGAATGAAATGAAAAGAGAAGAAATAAAGTAACCAATATGTGGTAATGGAAGAAGAATACTACATAGAATGTTATTCGATCAAAATATATGCGGGACGAGGAAAAAATATTTGGGAATGCGAAGGAAATTTGTATATTCTAATTTAAATATGACTCATTGGAGAAACTTGAAATACAAAGAATTCGAAAAAAGCTAATATTAAAATGTCAAATGGAAATAACAAATAAAAGAAAGGGAAAAGAAAAGAAGCATTTATAGTTAGTTGTGGAAACGATGAAATAAAAACAGAACGATTACGATAAGAAAAATGAGAATTGATATGTGGTATATATGATCTAATTCTTTTTTTTGTTGCATGAAAAGTTTAAATTGTTAAATGCTGAGAATGAATGAAGCATATAATAAAATCGAAGATATTGGATGGAAATTTTCGATTTAACTGGAATTATTGGATTGAAATGATGGTGAAGAAATTCAGTATGGAATTATTAAACTCGTGCTTGATGATGTCGGTGATGATGATGGTGGTGGTGATGATAATGATAAACGAAATAAACAACAATTAAATCAGCATATTTGGCTACATTTTTGATGTACAAATCATGGGAGTTTCTTCTTGATAATGATGGATGTTTAACATAAAACACGGGGATTTTTAATTATCAAGAAATTATTTCAAAAAGAAAAAGAATTACTGAGATTTTATACAAAACACCATAGCTATTTGTTAGCTAATAAAATAGTAATCAGAAATTTTATGATAAAAAAAGGAAGTTGGCTATGATATGATATGATACAAAAATATGCAATTAATTCCTACACTCTAGTATTGCATATGTAAAAATATTTTCAGAATCATTTGCAATTTTGTTTTAAAAAATGTAATGAAATTAAGTAATGACACTTAAAAAAGTAGGATTATTGCTGTTAATAATTTTTATGAATAATTATGAATTAATACAATGAATTGGAAGAAGGAAGACGATCGATCATTATACATTTAATAAGATTATTTATTGGCATTTATATTGGTTGAGAAAGAATGATCATTGTTAATAATTTTTATGAATAATTATGAATATGAGATATGTTTTTAATTATTCATTTATCATTAGATTAGTCGGAAAAGTAGAAAAATTATTTTTTATGAAATTTTGTGGTGATATTGATGAGTTGTGTTATTGATTGGTGAGTTATGTTAGGTTGATGATTCATTCATTACTAGTGAGTGGACTTGGTGAAGAGGAGTGGACGATGAATGAAAGTGGACTTAAAGGTGACGGATGGGTGGACAGTGGACGAATTATTATATTGATTTAAGGGAAATAAGGAAAGATTATAGATGGTTTGAATTAAAGTAACAAAAAATGAAGATTAAATATAGTAGAGGGATGATTATTTAAATGAATTGCCTTAAGTAGAAATAAACCTAAAATATATTATTAGTGCAACTTTGGACCAATCATCATCTGAACAAAAAAATTGTTAAGTTTTGATGCAATTTGATTTTAACTACTTTACTCTCTTTACTTTCCATGTTTGATAATACTTCGTTGCCCTAAACATTATAAGATTACAAGAAAATTTTGCGGTTTTCTGGAATATTTACGCTGAATATTTGAGATTACGATTTACTACTCTATTAACTTTATAATTCGTGAACATATAAATATTTTTGGGAATATTATTTCAAAAAACGATTATCAGTTTTGAGCAGCCAAATGTTACAGTATATTATACATTCATTGATTGAGTTCATTTTCGAAATCATTTCTAATTTAAATGTTAATTCATAACTTAAAAATGATTCATCGAGAGTGAAAAATTAAAAATTAACAAATTTACTATCGCATATTTGAAACGTCAAAATTGTCGAAGTGTAAACGTTGAAATTATATCTAAAATTATTTACCATTTTGTAACAGTTTTTTTTTTTTCAGATATAATAGACATATTTGATTTGTTTGAAAACGAAAATGTTATAACATCGTATGTGTTATAATTCCATCACCTGTGAGTATAATCAAAAAAACGATCCTGCAAAAACGTTGTGGATTACGGGAAAACTTTTGTTTATAAAAAACGTTGCACAACTTTTTACACTGCATAGAAGAAATCAGGTATATTTATTTATTTATTAATTTCCTCTATTGATTATCTGTTTGTTTGTTTTTTACAATAACAAAAGTTGGTTTTTGATGTATAGCTCAAAAATTTGAAGTTAATTAATACAGAAATTGGACATACCACTTTTTTTTGAATCCAAACAGTTTTTTTTCAAATAAAAAATCTAATTATCATTTTAATTAGGATTATTGTTGCATTTTGTGAAAGTAAAGAAAGATGAAGATTAAGGGAAAAAAATGCAAAAATTATTATTCTCATTTCATTTTTGCATTGTTTCATATCTAATTTATTTGGAATATGTAATTATTATTTGAAATTGTTTGCTTTTCTTAAGACGGACTTTTTTTATAATAGAATTAATTAGTGGCAGAAGTAGTCGTCAATATTTTTCTTTTCTCCAAAATCTTACCCCTTCCTAAGATGACTTTTTTTATCTATGCATATTTAATATATTTTATTCTCTGATACAGAAGAATAAAAAAAAAGACTAAGGGATATTTTGAGTAGGAAAAGATGAAAACTTATTATTAACTATTATTGCAATGACTTTCATCTTTTATCAAGATTATGAAGAACGTTTGTCAAATCTTTTCAAATTTTGATTTAATTCCATGAAAATATTTTTTTTTCTTAAAGCAAAATTCATTTCAGTTTTTTTCTCTACTAGAATTGAAAGAATTAATTGTTGTTGTTGCACTAAACCTTAGGAATAATTTCAATTTTGAACGATTGATTTGATTGCAAGGTGAAGAAAAAAAGAAATGGGAAGGATAGAAAGAGGTGGTAAATTTATTTTGTTTTTTTTTTCAAGATTTTTTTTAAAAACATTTGTGAAGCATAACGGTTAGTAAATATATGTTTTTTTGAAATAATTATAGAATATTATTTAAATAGCTTTTGGTGAATGCTTTTAATCTAAAAATGGCTTATTTGAACACTTGCCATATGCTGATGGAGGGGAGAAAATTAAATTTTCTAACAGTTTTGTTTGAAACTTTTTTCTTTCAGATATATTTTATTGATCATATTCATTTATTCATTTTAGTTATAAAATTGCCTTTACTTACTTATCATTTGCTTAGCTAGTAGGATAAAGTATGTTCTTACTGTACCAATGTAAGAATACATTTTAATATTGACAAATGTCTGATAAGGTTTCATTTTTTAATCATACCGTTTAGTTAATTCTTTTTTTATGCTAAAAATTTTCATCATCACAATGTTTGAATTTCCTTAGCTTTGAAGCATATGAATTGTTAGTGGTTTTTTTTCTTTTGATTTAAATTTTTTCTTTAATGTTTCAGTTAAAATTATTTGAAATAAATTGCATTTCAACAAACCTAATTTAATTCAAATAATTTTAAACAAAGAAAGAAGCAACATACGTTATGTATATACAAATACCATAATTAACACCTGATGGAGACATGGAAATATTATCATTGTTTTTTCTTTTTACCAACTTAATAAAATCTGTTTATTAAATTAACTTATTTCACTAATTAAAATAGAAAATCAAGCAGCCAAATAATTGTTTAATGATCAGAAAAAGAAATTAAAGCGAATCAGTATTTTTTCTTTTTCCTTTTTTGTTTATTTTTTTTGCCTTTATTAGTGAAATAAATTAACTTCTTAACGTTGGTGATTTTTTCTAATAATGTTTTCAAATTGATAAAAGTGAGGCTAGAAAAAATTAGGGCAAGTCAAATATCTGTTTGATAATATTATTACAAAATAATGTATGAATCGTTTGCGTCTTCACTTTTTTCTTGCATAGTTTAACTTAATAAAGTTATTTCAACTTTTTCCTATCGCTAAGTTTTTATCTTTGTGAAACTATTTTTGAGTAATTATTCAGATGATTCAGATGATCTTATATTGTTTTTTCCGTGACACTATTATGAAAAATATTATTGGAAAATAGCTATAAAATAATGGAAAATCACTGTGTATTATAAAAATATGATTTAGTTTTCACTTTTTTCATTTTTAATTCACTCCAATACTTATTATTTTGTATTCAACTTTAGTATTCTTTTGTATTCAGGAAACGTTTCCATGTTTTTTGTGAACTTCATTCGATGTTAAGTTCATTACGTTTACATGGATGATTTAATTAATTATTAATTAACTAAAAACACGTTTGGGTAGCTAAGCACCTCTAATTATGGTAATATTTTATGCAGAACGAAGAATAAAATAACTTAAGTGATGTCTAACTTCTATGATTTAAAATTTCAAAATATGTATTTATTTAGTTATATCTGTATTTTTCTCTTTTTTGATAATGAAGTTTGATAATTACTAAACCATTTTAAATAAATATGATAAAATAATTTTTCTTTTTCTATTTTTGCTATGTATTAAATTGATCTATGTTTCGTCATACAATATTTAATTTCATGTTGATGAAATTTAATAAATCATCTGAAGAGGACAGTTTATTTCATCTGAAGAGAGGAACAAGAAGAGAGAAATTGGAGAGAATGGATAAAATTATATGAGTAAATTTTCTTCCCTCTCATTTTTTTTTTTATCAAACTTCATTATTTTCTTTACAAAGTTCATAATGAAATTGTCATCACACTCTATGACATGACATTGAAATTAATTTTGTCATATCGTCATTACTTCATGAATTCTTATTAATTCGCATTCAATTTCATTTACAAATATAAATTTTCGATAATCTAATTGCTATCTTTCATTTTATCAGTTTTCTTTTTCTTTTTTTTTTTGTTTATTTTACAAATATTTCTTTTTCTATCTTTTTTTATATTTACATATTTCCTCATAATCATTTTACCTTTATAAATTTTTAGTTTTTTTTTTAATATCTTTTCTACTTTTCTTCTTCCATTTATCCTAAAAAAATATTTTTTTATAATAAAAAGTTAAAACTTAACAAATTTCTTTTCTTCTTTATTGCTATTTACGGTTATTATTGTCCTGAAATTTCATTTTGGTTACATTTCTTATCAAATGTTAACGTATCTATGTCTATGTATTTATGTATTCATTGATAATTTCTAAACATTAGTATATATAGTACTAATGCAATGATTTCAAAAACTGATTAGAGATAATATGTTAGATAGAAATCGAAGATAATATGTTAGATAGATAGAGAAAAATGAAAAATATGTGACATTTGGTTGTTAGATTTATTTTAAAAAATTGTTTTTTATAGAAGATTCTATAAATTTATTTGCTTAATTATTGCTATCAATAAAAAATGCGACAATTAAATTAAAATAAGAATATGTGTATTATGATGATATTTGAGATCTTTCAGATAAATTTATACTCTATCATTTTAATTTGATTTATTTTTAATAGAATTTCTTTTAACTATTTATTTTTATTCATACTTTTATTTTAATTCTCGTTTTTTCCATTTGATGCTGGTAATTTGTTTTAAATTATTATTTAACGTAGAGAAATATTATTTTAAGAAAAGCAACAAGTAAATTTTTTAAAATTATTTATTTTCGTCAAGTTTTTAGTTTTGTCTTAAATTATTTTAATTCTATTTCTTTTTTTACTAAAATCAATTTTTTCTATAAAATTATTTGGAAGTTTTTTTTATGAATTATTCTATCATATGATTGCTGTTGCTTCTGCTACTTCTATTTTCTCTTTTCTCTTTTAATTATTTAATTGTGTCATCTTCGATTTTTCAAAGTGTTACTGTATTTTAGGAAATTTAACTACTATTATCAGAGTAAGCCATATCGATGCTAACTAGCAATGCTATTGAATTAGTCAAAAGAAGAGGAAGATGGTTTGAGAATGCAATTAGTTTTATTTTGATGAAAAGATAATTTTTATTTTGGTATTATTTTTTTATTTCATTATTTTAAAGGTTATTTTATGGTTTAAATTTATGGCATAATTTTCTAACGTATCACTGAGACATAAATTTTATCAGTTCAATTTAAGTTAATTAGCTCACAGAATTTTTACTGAAATAAATTACCAGGTTAAAGTTATTTGTTTATTTATTTTTTGGTTGATAAAAGCTATAAGGTAATTCCGTTGATTTAATATAAAATAAAATTTTATTTTATTTATTTTTAATATGACTATCATAAAATATGCATTATATATTTTTTTTTATTTTGCGCTGAAACAAAAAACAAAGAATTTTTCGCGACTTTTTTTCACTCAAAATTTAAAATTCCAGTGAACTTCCTCTCTTTTTTTTTTGCTATCTGAAATAGAGTTATTTTGGTGAGAACGAGTGCGAGAAGAAGAGGGAGAGAGAGAAAGAGATTATTGAAATGTATATTGATGATGAATTTATTAGGTATAAATAATAATTGAAAAAGTATTCATTTTTTTCTAACTCTCATGGTTTTTTTCTTTATTATCTTATTTTTTCTTTTTCAGCCGAATGTTTTGAAAATTTTTTTGTTTATTTCTTCCAAAAAAAAAAAAAACTTTAGAAAAAAAAAAGATTTTTTTGTTTGTTTTAATCATAATTCTTTTACAATTCAAACTATTTTTGCATGCATTATTAATCTAAACTTCTACAATATTTTCGTATATTGTAACAGTGAAGTATTTATGTTTTATGATAAAATATTAATTAAGAAGCTCTAAATTCTAATCAGTCATTTCTGGTATTTGTGAATTTCCTATAAATACTTGTGGTTTTTTTTTTGCTAAAAAATTAATTATTGGATTTAGTTTTTATTGGCATTATCATTATTTTACATTCCTTTCGCTCTATTTTGTTACTGTTCAGTATCCAGTAATTGATAAATCTTCATCACTTTTTATTTCAATTTTCATCAAATGTATTCATTTTTTTGAAATTTATTTTAGTACATTTGCTTAATGGATTTAGAAAAATTATAAATTGATGGTATATTGTAGGACAATGAAAAGTTTATTTTTTTGATTTTTGAATCGTTGAAATTTTTGCTAACACAGTCTGGAAAGATGGAAACGTTAAATTAATAATATGTTATTATTCTCAGGCATTACTCGTTAATGCTTTTGGATGCAAATTAAATAAACAAATAAATGATTATTGCGTGTAATCGTCAAATAATTTCTTTTCCATTTTCTTTTTTTTTTTTATGTTTTCTTTCATTTGAAACTAAAATTTGAGATAATTTTAAAAATTTTTAGTTTTTCGTAAATTTTTGAAAACATTCTAAATTTAAAAATTTGTTGAAATTTTCATTATTACTCAAATTTAATTTGATTAAATTTGATACAAAAATTTTTTTCAAGTTCTTTACGTAAATTATTTTCAGATATGATATTTAAATTTATTATTATCTGTAATATATATGTCATAAACCAATTTTATTTAAAACACATAAAAATTCTATGCAAATTTTTGGTTTTAATTTAATAATAATCATTCACTTTCATCCCTAATTATCAAGTTTATATTAATTTATGTTTACGATTGATTTTTTAAATTGGAAGTAAATAGTTAGGAATAAAAGTTTGCGCTTTTAGTGTATTCTTGCCGAAAGCGCCATTTTTTTTCCTGCACATTCTCCAATGAAATAATTGTTGAATGAGAAAAAGTTCTATTTAGCATTACGTTTTCAAAAGCAACAGATGGTAGTTTTCTCTTTTACTCTGTGCCTCATCTGTTTTCATTTATCTTTTTTTTCAATCAATTTTGAACTTAAAACTGTTGAAATCTAATATTTTCAATTGTTTAAAACGTTCCACTACAGGAATGTAAAAATATAATTTTGAAACTTTAATTTTTGATTTTTTTTTTTTTGTTTAGGAATAATAATATCATTACTAATAATACTTCGAATGAACTATCAAATATTTCAATTTATTTGAAAAAATTTCATACATCAAAAATCAATGCATATTGTATGGTGATAGGTTGAGTTACAATTGAGAAATAATGAAGTCAACAAATATCTCAGGTTTAATTCATTGCTCTGAATGTGATTAGTAAATTCTTTGTAGAAGGAAATGAATTAATAAGTCGAATAAACACTTAATTTTCATTGTTAATTATTGTTATTAATTGCAGGATTTATCATAATTAATGTTAAATATTAGATTTGTTTGGTTTTCGATAAATAATTAAGGATTTTATATGCATACGTATATATGATAAAAATACTAACTAATCTTTTATATCAGTTTAATATTTTATGTTTTTGAGTTAGAAACATTCCAGCGACATCAAATCTTTCAAATATAATTTTAAGTTATTAATATTGTTTAGAAATAGCAGTAATATATGAATAAATAGATAATAATTAGCTGGAATAATTTTTAATATTTGAATTTTAATTTTATGAGCAATACTTAATGTTTCGGTCAATATTTTATGAATATGCTTGTATATTGATTGAAGCACAGCAAAAAGACATCTGAAAATTTTTATTCAAAAAAGACGGAAAGGAATTATATTTTGAAATTTTAGCTAAAAATCGAATTAAATGCATGAATGCATTTGTTATTGTTAAAGCTTTTAAAATGAATAGCAGTCGAAATTGGTTGTGTTGTTTAACTAATTTTAGTTTTATTGATTTCATTTTTTTTTTTTTTTGTATTCTCCTCAAAAGCGACACAAAAGTGCTTATTTAACAGTATCGTAAATGCTAAAATTGAAGAAATTTTGATGAGTTTTTTTTTTTTTTTTGAATTTTGCTATATATTTTTCTTTGGTTCTTTTGCAACATAGCAATTTTTTTATTCGTATTTCTTTTTTCCTTTAACATCAGAGCAACTGTTATCGTGTTAAATATGCATTAATCTGTTATTTCATCTTTTCTTGCAACATTATAGTTCTTGAAATTACATTGAGAGTAATACACATATTGAAAAATAAATAAATAAGTAAATTGCTGAAATATCGATTTAAATATTCAATTGATATGATTTATTAATAATTGTTATAAAGTGAAAAAGAATGGCCAAAATTTTACAAGCATTAACTTCTATATTTTATGAAAAATATCGTACGATTATCAATTAGCTGATATCATAATTTGCAGATATTTGATGACGACATCAATTTTATGTTATTCATATCTTAATTGTTATCTGATTATTTCCTTATTTATTTACTTTTTTGTTTAAAATATATATTAATTTGATAATCGAGAAAAAGGAAAATGACAGCAGAAACAGATATCAATATTATCAACTCAGTTATTACTGCTACTCCTGCTACAACAACTTTTACTATTGCAACAACAACAACAACAACAACAACAATAGGAACAGCTATTAGTGCCATTTCTACAACAACAACAACAACAACAACTGCTTCTACTACTGTTGTTTGTACTACTGATAATAACTTTCCTGTCACCTTTCCACTATGTGAAATAAGAACAACATTGGACACAATTATTCCCGAATCATTTATGACATCAACTAATGCCACATTATCATCAATAACAAATGATTATGCAACACGAATTGAATCATTTTTACATAATGTAACGTACTGTTACAATTTTTCTTTCATATTGTTGAAAATTAATTAAGATTGTTAACGGGAATATGCAAATTATAATGTATTACTGCTACTATAATTATAATGTTGAAATTATCATTACATTATAATTATTATTCTTAATAAGTAGAATATGTTTATTATTGTTGTCATACAATGGATATTAATTTTTAAGATGAGTACAAATTGTAATGTTTGTTTGTTTATTTGTTTGCTTATTTAATTTTCTCTTAATTTTTTGTTACAAATATGCTAATGAGAAAAAGGTATGTTGGAAAGGATAAAAATGAATCATTACTGAATAAATTACATGTTTGTTAGATTAGTTATGGTAATATTTGCTGAATTATGATGGATTAACTATTCTGTTTTGAATTATTGATATTAGACATTCTAGAGATTTCTTTTTCGATTTTCGATAATTATATTAGCTATTAATTATTAGGCTGGATTTACTGAAAAAAAAGGATTGAAATGGAAGGAAAAATGAAGCGATATTTTATTACTTTATTTTAATTAACACTCAAAATTAATTTCTCAGTATATTCAGTTAGAATTATAGTTAATTATCAGTTAACGAATATGAAGGAAATGATAGACGTATATCGAAATATTTTAAATTGTTATATCATTTCTCATCATTTATAATCTGTTATTCCTTGAAACAAATGATGGAAATTTTAAACATAAATCAAATTGGAACAATTTTTTATTATTAAATGATATTATCTAGGGATAACAAAATGAGATAAATAGGAATTGGAGTTTTTGCTTGATATAAAATGAAATTAGCTTGTATAATATATTAGTAATTTGTATTTCCTAGATAATAGTGGAATAAGAATGATTGAGACTAGCTAATTCTTTAATGTTAAGAAAAAAAATTTAGTTGGGTTTTTAGTTAATTGCAAAAGCAATTATGCCAAGTAGATACGATACGGAATTAGGAATATTATTTCATCTAATCAAGGGACGTTACATCATACATCCGGATAATTTGATCTGTAGATTCTTTTTTAGAATATAAAAAGTAAAGAATGAAAAAAAAAGTTGATTTTTTTCTTTTTATTGAGGATTTGAAAATTTTGTTGAATTAACTGTTTATTACTAACCGCTGACTAGTAGAATGATTGATTATTTGTTTGAATGATTGCTTAAAAGATAAGTAAGATATTATATTGTAATGATTTAATATGCTATCTTTGTAGGAAGAAGAATTGGAACGATGTCAAAATGTTAGTTTAAGTGAAAGTGATATAATAATTGGTACTGGTGAGTTAAAACGTGATATTATGATACAGCCAATTAATGCTTTGCAAGCATCCACTCTTTCTTATGTGGTATAGATTCTATTTCTATCATTTATTTACATAAATATTTGCATTTGTTATATATTTGCTGAAATGTATAACAATCAATTTAATTTAAATTGTTATTGATTTTTAAGTACTTCAAAATTCAAATAAAACTCCATATTATTGTTGTTTTACATTTAAGTTTAAACTTTTTTAAAGCTAATATTTTCATGCATAATTTCCTTTTTTTTTTTAGGAATGCGCAAATTCGTTACGAACTGATATTAAGCAAGGATTATCATCAGCTGAAGTAGTTAGGCGACAAAAGTATAATGGTTATAATGAATTTGAGATCCAAGATCATTATCCCATATGGAGGAAGTATCTTGATCAGGTTCTCAAAATTTTTTATTTTCTAGTCCTTTTGCTGAAATTTTATCTGAGAATGATATGATGAATGAATTTGATTATGTTTAGCTAAGTTTGTTTCATATGTTTTTATATTATTATCAAACTAATTTGAAGCATTTTTGTTTAGCTTACAATTATATTCTAACAGTAATAATAGTAGTAATAATAACAATAATAGCATTATTAATATTATTATTAATTATTATAAATATTACATTGAAACATTAAACTACCTTATTAATCAATCAAAAGATTTGAACAATTTAATTTAATTTTTCTTTCAGAAATTTAAAAAACTTCCTTTATTCTTTTCAGTTCAATAATCCGTTAATCATTTTATTACTTACAAGTGCTGCAATATCGTTATTAATGGGACGAGGTGAAGATGCAATAAGTATTACAGTAGCAATTGTTATTGTTGTAACAGTAGGATTTGTACAGGAATATCGATCCGAGAAAACATTAGAACATCTCAATAAACTTGTTCCACCAACGTGTCACACGTAAGTTTATCTTATTTTTCTTTTATTTTATTTTATCTACTTGTATCATTAAAAAAAAATATGTAATTTTTAATCTTTTCACTTTTAGAATACGCGATGGACATGAAGTGCAATTTTTGGCGCGACAATTAGTACCGGGTGATATTGTATTATTAAATGTTGGTGATCGTATACCAGCTGATTTACGATTATTTGAGGTAAAAATTCAATTAAGCTTTTAAAAATTATGAGGTGTGATAAAATATTTACTGATTTATTTAATTTGATTAAAAATAATTGTTGCTGTATTATGATAACTTAATAATATTATACAATGTCGTAATGACTTGTAACGTTTTTGATTTTATGTTTATAATTTTGCAATAGTCTTCTAACTTAATCATTCCATTTTCTTCATATGTTTGTTTCATATAACTTAGATACTTGATGGTTAATTTCATTTATTTGTATTTTATATATGAAATGTGATCTGTTTAGCGCTAATAGACTACTTTAACTATTTATTTCTTTGAAATATATGATATGTTTGTTTATGATATGTCGCTAAGCTGTCTGTTTATGTATCCTTGCTTATAATATATTGCAGTTTGATTGAACTAAACGAAACAATTAATTTTAGATTTTCAAAATAGCTTTTTTAGATTTTTTTTTAAAAAAATTTTTAGATTCAAAAAATAAAAAGGAAAAAAATGCATGAAGTCTATTCAAATTTCAGGCGTATGATTTACAAGTGGATGAATCTTCATTCACTGGTGAATTGGAACCACGGCATAAGTATGTTAAATCATTAACAACTGATAGTGGAAATTTTGATCATATTGATAATATTGTATATATGGGTACATTGGTTAGAGGTGGTCATGGCAAGGTATTACATTTTGGTAAAATTTTTTGTTAAAAGAAAATGATTGAAATTGAAAAAGATTGGAAACTAGAGACCGATAGTGGACTGTTATGTTAGTCAAAAAATAATAATAGTGAATTTAATCGTAAAAATTGGATTAATAATACAATTAAACTAGTTGGAATAATTGAACTAAAATTTGAAGGAGGTTGAAATTCATTTTTTCTGAGCCATTTGAATTGCTACTACTTAAAATATTAAAACATTATGCAGTTGATTCATCGAAAATGACCAATCAATATGATAAAGTTGCATGTATAAGTGCTGATATTTGGAAGTAATGGCATTTTGAATTATTTGTATTCATATAGAGTTATTTTTATTTGTGAATGATTTTTAAATTATGTAAGCATTGAAAATTGTCTTTCATTGGTTCTTTTAATTAATGTGATTATTTCTTTTTAAAATTTTTTAGGGAATTGTAATTGGTACGGGAGCACATACACGTTTTGGTGAAGTTTTCAAAATGATGCAAGCTGAAGAAGTTAGTCAATTTTAGAGGGAAATAATATATTTTTTTTTCATTCTCACTAATTTTTTGATAAGTTTCAATTCATAAATGATTTCGTTTTTATAAATGCAAACAGCAGAAGTGTATTTGTCAAATTTGAGATTTTAGAACTTACTAACTTCCTAAGCCAATTTAATATAATAGTATTAATTTAATATCATAATTCCAATCTTATATGGTTTCATTATAATATATATCTCAAAAACATTGTCATTAGGATGTAGTTGACATTTAAAGAAAATTCCCTTGCTGTAGCAAGGAATTAATCGTATAGTTGAAATGCGAAAGAAAATTTTGTTAAAGAAGAAGCCATCGAGATTTATCAATTAGGTCCATCATATATTTTGATGACTCAGTAGTAGCATTAAATTATCAAAAAAAAAATGGCAAAACAAAACAAAAGAGCGAAAAAGAACGGCAAAGATTATTCGTTATAAATTATTGTAAAGCTAAATTCTTTCATAAGTATTTGATTTATAAAACATTCATTATGTTGGCTTAATTGAACTGTTAATGATTAATTTCAAATTAATCTGTTACCTGTCTATTTCTTATTTCTATGTTTCGTGTTTTATTTACTTAAGCATGAAAAAATATAGATTAATTAGTAAGTACTAAAGAAATGAATATTAATCAAAGCTAAATTTGTAATTATCATTATATTCATTTACAATAATAATTACTATATTTTCTTTTATTAATTTTTGAAACAATGAAACCTTTTTTATTTTTCTTTTCTTTCAGGCACCAAAAACACCACTACAAAATAGTATGGACTATTTAGGCAAGCAATTATCACTGTATTCATTTGCAATAATAATTATCATATTTTTTATTGGTTTATTTCAAGGACGTAACACATTGGATATGTTTAGGATTGCTGTAAGGTAAGTTCAGTTTGATTTATGTTTATTTTATTTTATTGATAAATATGATAAATTGTGATGTGTAAGATATGTTAAATTGTGGTATATGTAAGATATGAATAGATGAATGTCACCAGAGTGTTATCTTCATATAAAATATTCTGGAGGATAAGAAAAAAGAAAATAAACAAATATTTTAATGTATTGATCAATTTCTTATCTGGAAGTAAAAGTGTAAGAAAATAATTTTGATTAACTCTTTAAGCAACCGCATAATAGAAGTGATAATTCCTCAGCTGTAATGTTAATAATATGATAATCCTATCAGTATTGTACAAATTTCTTTTTTTAAGGAAAAATTCTATTGAATAATTTGAGTTTTACTTTTATCTTTGTTTCGATATTTTTTTCTTTGATATATGGATAATATTCCATGTTTTAAGTAATTAAATTAAATGGTGAGATAATGTATGATGATGAAATGTACACACAATTAAGTTTCATTTTTAATTTTTAGTTTGGCAGTAGCAGCAATTCCAGAAGGTCTTCCTATAGTGGTAGCAGTTACTCTTGCAATCGGTGTAATACGTATGGCATCTCGTCGAGCGGTCGTGAAAAAGTTACCGGCGGTTGAAGCTCTTGGATGTGTTACGGTAATATGTTCAGATAAAACGGGAACTTTAACGAAGAATGAAATGACCGCCGTTGTTGTAGTTTCTGCTGATGGACAAATAGCCGATGTTAGTTTATTATTTATTAAATTAAATTATAAACGAAAGAAGAATGAAATTTGGAAGAAAGATGATAATTAAAATAGCAAATTAATGGTTGAATAACAAATTAAAATGAATGGCAATGAACATCGTAAAGTTTCTTTATATATTATTTATATTATTTCAATGTAGAGAGGGTTTAGATTAATTTGACGATAAAGATTAATTTAATAACTGTTAATGATAGTTTTTTTTTTTTAATTTTTGTTGGATTTTTGAAATAGTTTATGAAATGATGTTTGAAATTTCGCTGCAAGTAAATATGCAAGGAAATGAGAAATAATTATTATGGAATTGTTAACAGTTTTTAATCTTTTCCAACATTAATAGAAGGTATTTCTAACAGAATTCTTTAAAATTTTGATATTTAATTAAGATACTTTATTATTTTAATCAAAATTTATGATTTTGTCTTCTTTTTTTCTTTTTTCTAATTTCTAGGTATTAGGTGTTGGATATTCATTAGAAGGTGGATTATGTACAGTTGGTAGTGAACGCGTTGTCGGTTATTCACATCCATCGATAAGTCGTGTAATTGAAATTGGTTGCATTTGTAATAATGCAATTATATCAGATGGCATATTGATTGGACAGCCAACAGAAGGTGCTCTTCTGGTTCTCGGAATGAAGGTTATTGATTTTTGGATAAGATTAATTTGTTTATTTCATTCATTTTTTTGACATTTAGCTTAGGATTTTAATACTATTCATCTACAGTTCCAATATAATAGATAGATTCAGACACGAATATGAATTAGTATTTTTTATATTTCATTACTTCTTCAAGTACAAGTTTAAGTATGATTTATATATGTATTCAGAATAAGAATTACTATTTAATTTTTGAAATTGCTTAAATTGTTATGTTACAATTATCTTTAAATTCGGTTACTTTTTATGTATGAATATATGGTTATTGTCTATATAGGTTACATAATTTTAGTTTTGAAATATCTAATTTCAGCATTTTATTTCAGTTTTATCTTTCAGGCGGAATTGAATGAGCAAGTGAAAAATTACAAGCTAATCAAAGAGATACCATTCACATCAGAATCAAAATTTATGGCTGTACAATGCGAACATATTCGAGTTAGTCTCAATTTTAATTTCATTTCAGCATGTCGGATAAAAGTTCCTTTTTCAAATAATGTTATACCGAAAAATATTAATTCAGTTTACTAATTCCTGGACAATAAGCACATTTCAGATCATTTTTTTACTGATTTTTCAAAAAGTCTTCAAATTTTTAGTCTAACGGACAAAGTGAGTTATTTGTAAAAGGTGCTTTGGACCGTATATTGGAAATGTGTACCGGATATTTGGAAGGCGATAAAAATCCGGTTAAACTGAATGATGTCGCAAAGGAACGTTTCATGGAAACAGGTCGATCTCTAGGTTCACGCGGTTTGCGAGGTAATTTGCAAAAATTTACCCTTCATTTAATTTCACATTATGCTTTAATTATCCTTGTTTAGTGACGATGGCACATGTGAATTATAAATCCTTGAAATTAAAAAAGTTCAAATTCTTGGTTTAAATTTGCTTTACTTTTACTTCTCACTGTTTTTTATTCTCTGTCTTATCTTAAATTATGCTTCATCGTATAAATTTCATTAAATTAGAGCATTAGATAAAATGAAACATATAAGAAGTATTGGAAAGGAATAATTAATTTAGATTTCACTTCTTTCTTTTTTTATATTAAAAAATTTTCCCTATTACAGTAATAGCTTTGGCTTACGGCTACAATGAACGAGAACTGTGCTATGCTGGAATCGTAGGAATTATGGATCCACCAAGGCCAGGTGTCGCAGAAAGCATTGAAATTGTCCAGTCAGCTGGTGTTAAAGTTAAAATGGTTACCGGTGATGCTCTGGAAACAGCCTGTAGCATTGGTATAATTCGAAGTTTTTGAAATATTTTTTTCCAAATTTTTTTTCTTAGAAAATTTGAATAATCTATTTATTAATGATTATTAATTTAGCTTCTAAGTATTATAGTTGAAAAATTTTCTCCTGAAACTTTTGAAGATTTTTTTTTTCAGTTAAATTTCTGATCCTTTTATACAAAAATGATTACATGCAGTGTTATTGCAGGTGCTCATTTGAAGCTGTTCACAGAGGGTGATGTATGCTTATCCGGTTTTGAAATGGACCGGATGACAGATTTGGATCTGGAACGAGTAATTAAATCCGTAACAATATTTTATCGTTCTTCTCCGAAGCATAAATTACGAATTGTCAAAGTTTGTTTGCTTTCTAATCATTTTTTACATGAAATTAATGGCTTATTTCAAGCAATCAATTTTTATTTTGCATTTTAATCTAAGGTTTAAATTTACTGAAACTTTCGCTTTGACATCATGTATTTCGTCTTTTATGACAAATATTTATTTTAGATAAATTCTATAATTCATTCAATTGTGATTCGAATTTTAGTGTTATCTCAAATTCATCATTTTTCACCATACCATAACTAAGAATTTCCTTTGGATTTTACCAAATCTTAGTTTTAATCTAATTTTTAAGGCATTACAAAATTTGGGTGAAGTAGTAGCAATGACTGGTGATGGTGTTAATGATGTTGTTGCATTGAAAAAAGCCGACATTGGTATTGCAATGGGTTCTACTGGTACTGATGTATGCAAGGTAATGATGATCATTATGGAGAATTTATCATTTTAGATCATTTAAATGATTGCAATAGCGTATGTATATGCTTTCATATAAATTTCATAAATTCAATAATCAATTTTGATCTTTAAATTTAAGTAGCGAAAAGGATTGATTTTATCTGAACTGTATTCATTTAATTAATTAAAATTCTTTTGCGAGATAATATTCGAAAAGAAGAATAGCACAATTAATTGGCTGAACAAATTTTTTAAATAATTTATCTAAACACTGGAAAAAGTATACATATATACATTCTGTTAGATATAGAAATATTTAGCTATTACATTACAATAATTTAGCTTTTTTTTTTAATCGTTGTTGTATTTCAGGAAGCAGCTGACATGATACTTACGGATGATGATTTCTACACGATTCAGGCAGCAGTTGAAGAAGGCAAAGGCATTTATCATAATATCACTAATTTTGTACGATTTCAATTAAGCACGTTAGTTTTTTATTACTTTTTTTCATTCATTTCAATAAATTTTTGATTTTTAGATAAAGAAATCAAAATTTAGTTTTCTCAAAGTATCATTTTTTATTACCTTTCCTGAAAGTATTATTTTTTTAAGGAATTTTTTTCATGTTTTTTTGTTTTATTAATTTTTAATCTACTGTTGGTAATTTCAGAAGTGTAGCAGCTTTATCATTGATTGCAATTTCAACATTATTTGAATTTGAAAATCCGTTAAATGCAATGCAGATACTTTGGATTAATATCATTATGGATGGACCACCAGCGCAAAGCCTTGGTGTTGAACCTGTTGATAGAGTAAAATTTAACTTAGATATTGTACATTAACCTATTTTCTTTTCAGTAACTTTCTTTTCTATTTATTTGATTCGATGTTTGTTTTTCCTTGATGAGAATTTTTGAATATATTTTGGAAATATGAATATTTCTTTGGATTGATATATTTTTTCAAAATTTTCGTTTTATTTTCTAAATTCAATGGATTTTCTCAGGAGAGACATTAGATTATTTTCATTTTCCCAACATACAATACCTAATATAAAATAAATTGACTTGAAATTATATTGTAAGCAGAAGCAATGCATCAATAAGTTAGATTTGTTATTCATTATCAGTAATATCGTACCTATTATATTTGTCTTTTTTTTTAATTTCCGAATTTTAGGATATAATTCGGCAACCTCCACGAGATGTGCGACAACCGATGATAAATAATGCATTCATAACTAATATTTTTATATCTGCGGCGATTATAATTGCTGGAACACTTTCCGTTTTTTATAAAGAGGTGAATAATTTGCTGAAACTTTTAGTTCTTTAATTTTTTTTTTTGAAAATAATTTTTTTCCTTTTATTTCTCCGTTCTTACTTTTAATCCAACTTCTATCATCAAAGGAATTAAGATTACTACTGTTATTATTCCCTATTAGTTACTGTTAATCATTATCATTGGTTATTAATTGTACCTCTTGTTACTGATTATCAATCATTACTTTGTTATTAATTTCAGAAGTTATTATTAATTGTTAGGAATTAGTTATAATTATTTCTCGTTGTCAATCGTATTTGTGATCTTAAATAATTAAAACACTGCATTGAATATTGAATAGTGATAATCTGTTTAATGATAAATAATGTTCTTTATCTTGATATTTTCTCGGCTGTAATTTAGAATCTTATGAATTTAAAAAAAATTTGGCTAGAAAAAGCTATGACAACTAAAAAGCTTTTTAGATGTCAGCAGATAACGAAGTGACACCACGTGATACAACAATGACATTTACGTGTTTCGTTTTATTTGATATGTGGAATGCACTTGCTTGCCGCTCAAGTAGGAAATTAATTTGGGAAATTGGTTTATTGAGGTAAGCTTATACTATTAATTTCTATATATGAAAAGAATGAAAAGAAAGACAAATTCAAATTCTAGATTTCTTTTGACTTGAAAACTTTTTATTTTTTTATTGAAAAAAGTGAAGTGTGAATTTTCTATAGAGTGAATTCAAGAATTTTTTTTTTTTTATAAAGTGCAAATGCTGAGAAATTTGATTATTTAAAAAAACATTTTAATGCATTTTTATTTTCATTTACATAATGTTAAACTGTAATTCAATATTATTAAAAGAATATTATAATCATAATTTTGTAGAATGTTTCTTTTTTTTTTCTTTTTCAGAAATCGTATGTTTTGTTTTGCTGTATTTGGATCTATTTTTTGTCAATTAGCGGTAATATATTTTCCTCCACTACAAAAAATTTTCCAAACTGAAGCATTAAGTTTATATGGTAAGTTATTTTTCTTCATTTTTTCTTTTACTTACAAATCTATTTCAATATTAATATACGAGCAGTAAATAAATAACAATATTACATTAGCATAAATTTAGATAATTAAATTTTGGGAGTTTTAAGTAATTAAATTTTTCTTGGATATATTTAATCAGTTTTTTTGGCTTGCTTTTTTTCCCTTATTCCTATCTCCTAGTTTATTGATATTTTGCTCATATAGTTTCTTCCTTTTCTATTATTATCTTTCACATTTGAATTTATTTCTTTCTGCTATTATTAAATTTTTGAACTTTAAAGTTGAAATTTTCAAAATAAATATAAACTTTTATAAAATACATATGAAATTTATTTGTCTGAGCGGAGAGAAAGCTGTTTTTTTATATCAATTAATTGATTTATTGATTATTAACAAGTAAAAAGTTTTATATAGGGACTGAATGATGTAATATTCCACAGGGATATAAAACAAATTCATTCAATTCATTATACCATTAGCCTTATAACATTTGTGTTTATCACTGATTATTATAGATTTAATCTTTCTCACAGTGCTTACATCAACAGTTTTTATTGTTGCTGAAACAAGGAAATATTTGGAATTAAAGATGAAGAAAACGCCATATATGATTATCGATGAACCAACAAATTTTTGAAACTTATCAATTTACGTGTTATATTGAATAAAATTTAGTCGGAAGTATTATATCATAAAAAAAAGTTGGAGAGATTCCAATGGTCTTTTTTTTCTTGATCTATTGTTACTCATCCAAATAAAAAAGATTACTGTTTGAAATGTAAATGATTATATAATATGACAATATAAACTTTATTATATCCAGGTATCACTATTACACTTAAGTACCTTGATCATTATAGTAACAGAACTTTAATACTATATTTATGCAATCATCACACAAATTTTAGTGGTTTTTTTCTCTCTTTTACAATGAAAACATGTATAATTTAGGAATTTGTTGAAATTTTAGAAAATCATTCCTTCCTAATTTTCTTTTTTTACATTTTCTATAATATTTATCTTTCTCATTGAATATCTCTTTTGTTTTTCTTTATTTTGTACAAATTTCTAGTATTATGTAAGTTATGAACGTCAGGTTTTAAAGTAATTAGTAATTGTTCTGCAAATTACTAATTCTACTTAAAAACTTAAAAGATTAAAAGATTTCCTACTTAAAAAAAGATTCTCAAATTTCTTTTGAATTCGCAAAGTTGTATAATGAAGTCAGCATCAATTTATTCAAGTTTATTCAAGGGACTTCGGGATTTTTTTTCCAAATCGATTATTTTAATTTATTTCATTATCTTCTCTTGATGTAATCGAATCATATGTTTATTTTCAAATGTTTTATGTCAGCTTGTTGAAATTATTTTGGCATATGAACATTTTCACTTTAAACATCAGTATAACTAAATTAGATTGTGGATAGATAATGGCCAATTTTACAATATATGTATATAAATTCAAGTTTGATATTTCTAAAAACAAGAAGCTTCTTTCAATTTTTTTCGAGGGGAACAAGAACAAGGACCTCTCTACTCATTTCATTCTTATGTTATTTTAGTTTTTCTTGTTAACTTGTTTATATAAACACATTGTAATTTTTGTCATCTTTACATATTTTTTTAAATTAAAAATTGCTAACAGCTGGGAATTGTACATTTATCATTTTGTCTATATATTTGTAGTGATTTATGCAAAAGCGGGCAAATATCTGATTCAAAAAATTAAGATAATGATAGCATATTCAATCTTCTCTAATTAAAAAAAAACTCCCGTTCTCCAAATAATCATCAGTTAAAGCCTGGTAAAAGACATACAACAGATAATTTTATGTATTCTAATAATATAAATGTAACTTATTTTCCACTTCATTTATTCAATTTTTCATATGTGAAAACAAGGAGAAAAGTACAAATCAAAAAATAAAAGATGAACGATTAACAAACAAAGCATTAACAAACTAGAAAAATATACCTGCTAAATGGATATTAATGAGAATAAGAAAGATTCTCATTTTTCTTTCCTATTTAAGCAAATAATTTTTACATAATTTTCAGTTTTTGTTAACGATAAGAAACAATAAGAGATCAAAATTAGGGAACTGAGGTGAGTGCTATCGTTTGTTAACAATTTTCCGCATAAATAATCAGTGTAAAAACACCACTAGAGTTTCGCTGCTCTTCACTTTTCTATCATTAACGCTTTTGTGTACTGATATAAAGTACTGAAATTGAGTGTGGCAAAGATTCTTAATTATCATTTTAAATCGAATTGTAAGATGACAAAAATTTTGATATCTGTTATTACTATGTAAAACAACTTAATATAAAAGAATACTTTTATTCATAACTTTGTATTTCCTTACAACTCTTCATTCCTTTAATTTACTTAAAATTTAAATTAAAAAATAACAAACCATTATTTCCCCGAATAAACGCATCGCCATATTTGTTTTTTAGCTGTCCATTTGAGTATTCCTCCGTTTGCTCCAATGCTATATTCATGAAGCCGTCCAAACATGATAAAATACCTGATAATAATAATAATTCTAGTATAATTTTTTTTTTTTTGATAATATTAGGTTACAATGCATATCAAAAGGATCACACTCTATCCGATTTGTCATGTTAAACTTTCGGAACATATTTTTTCTTTTTCCTGATAAAATAATTCATGGTTGCTCTCAAAATCATATAAAGTGTTTCGAATCAGAAAGCTAAATCTTGACCTATATCAGATGCCAAATTTGCTAAATATTTTAATGAGTGAATTTCCAGAAATACTACTACTATTTTTACTGTTCTTCCATTAAACTTTTGTATTACAATAAGATTTCTTAAAGCAGTACGGTGATTAATGTTAAGAAACATCAAGTCATAAAAAAACAAAAATTTCAAATAATAAATCAATAAAATCCTCACATATACCTCGGTAATCGATGCCAGAATTTAGCTTCACTACGACAGGTTTTCCAATAATTTGCTTCAAAAACTCGCTTGGATTTTGTCGCCGACTCATCTGAAATTAAAAAGTGAAAAGTATAGGAATAAACATGAAAATTTTAATGAGAATTTATCTTTTCGTGACGAATCAAATATTTTAATCAACCGATGATCATATTCTTTCACGTGTTACCTACCGTATTGCCTGCAACAACCATTCCCGTTATCAGTTCCAGTTATAAGGATGAGGAACAGTTTAGACAGATAACATATCAATGCAACAACATTTAACTTCCGGAAGTTTCAAAAGTTAGTTGAAGCAATAATCCGTATGCTGAATGTTAAATAATTATAAGTAATGGGAAGACTGAACATCTTAACTAGATGAATGAATTAAACCAAATCATCAATTCATCTACATTCATCTATATGAAGATCCGTTACTTCCAGTTAGTACTAATTAATCATAACCATTCCGGAATTTTCATTAAAACCTTGATGAAACAAACTAGTACTCATTTCCAGTTAGCACTAATTATTTATGTTCATTTCGGAACTTTATCAAATTGTTGTTGACAAAGCAACCGATACTTACTTCTACTTATCACTGATTAGTCATATTGATTTCAAAGCCTTCATCAAATACTTGATAAAGAAAACTGGTATCTTGCATTCATATATCAATATATCATCATCCATATTTTCATCTAATCATAACTGCTTAACTATTTTTCAAACAGTAAATACAATTTAATCCGAAAAGAATCAAATTTCATTTATCTATAAACTATATTTTAATTAAAAATGGATAAAACAACTATACCGTTTTCAACTTGTTCTTTGATATATTGTAAATATTTTGGCTGAATGAGAATTCGGCTCAATCCGATACTATCCTTCCAATTATTAAAACTTTCCAATCTAAACGATTAGTAAAAGCTTACATAACAGTAATTAGTTCAATTATAATTAACTATGTATGCCAAATCAAAATCTTTACTTTAATCTCATTAGAACAATTCTTTCTCATCATTTTAAAACTTAAATTACTCAGGTATCTAAATCCTTTATCTGTATTACATTATCATACGGGCTAAAAATAATCATATTAAAATTGCGATGAAATCATAAATTCTACCATTTCTTTTAAAAGAAAAGGCAAAATGATTTCGATAATTTAAAATAATCATTTTATAGACTAAAATAATTAAAAGAAACGTCCTCCTCAGCCTTTCTACCTTACTAATCACTCCAACTATTTACCCATCATTAATTACCAAATATTTTAAAAAGTATTAATTAGCATTAATAATGATAGGAATCGCTTATAAAAAATGTCAATGCATTATTGTCGGAAACAACATGGAAGCTATTATTATTAACCATCTCACATTCATTTTTCTTCTACGCTAAAATTTGAAAGCGAATGAAAATTAGCGTAATAAAAACAATCTTTTGTTTTCTTCTTGTTTTATATATGTCAATCAACCGATTAATGAATTAGCCAACCAGCCAATCAATCAATCCCCACCCATCTGTAATTTATCAGTCAATCATTCAAATATAATGATAAAAAGAATTTCAAAAAAAGTGGGAATGAGCCCTTTCTTTGCTACAATTCATGATTCCCTTTATGTATACTTTTTCAAAAATTACAATTTCCACTGCATATGAAAAAAAAACATTTGAAACAGACAGGTAGACAGACTGATACATACACACACACACACGTACGCACACACACGCGCATACATAAATTTCAATTTTCAATTTATTTTCTAAACCAAATCATATAAAGACAAAGATTTAAAAGATGATAATAGAGCACTAAAAGGGAGTAAAAAGGCGAAAAAAAAAAAGATCCTGAAACAAAATTTTTTCACATTTTTCTACAAATGAAATAATTTGACACAAAATATTGATTGGATCACATTAGTATTACATCACAACATATCATAGGTATAATAATCTCCTCGCTTTTCATTTAACATTTAACAATCTTTTTTTTTCTGTTCATTATCCATTCCCTTTATATCTTTCAATGAACAACATTTACCGCTACAGAAAATAATCACATTTGCTTTTTATTTGATCAAATTTGGCACAAGCAGTTTAATCACTAGTCAAAAGTCAGATGATACAATAAATGATAAATTAAGTGATGAAAAAATGGATGAATCGATAAAGTATCTACTTGTACCAAAATTTTTCCAACAACAATTTGTCTAATGAAATTATTTGACATTATCAGGCAAAAAAAAGAGAAGTTCTGATTAGTAAAATGGAAAAATTGAAGAAGAGAAGATGAAGACATTTGAAACTTTTCATTCTTTTGAAAAAAGAAACAGTTGCGACGCAAAGTAGCAGATGATTTTCGATAATTTGCGAAAACTAAACTTATAAATAATCTATTTCAAAACAAATAAAGGAATTTAAGTTTCAAAGAAAAGGTTGAAAATTACTCAAAATTCATGTAAATTTTATAATTTCTGAAATATTTCAAGCAAACAATTTTCTGAAGCCTCTCGTTTAGGAAGGAACGAAATTTAAGCAATTATAAAAGTCATGATAGATTTAAAATTTTGATAATATAATACTTCGCAGTTGTCATCACTTCGTTTTCTTTGATAGATCAGGAAACAAATCAATTTTGCGAGAAAAGCGATGGGCGAACAAATGAAGAATAGGAGAAAAAAATGACAAAAAGAAAAAACAGTACTTTGCTTCGCAAAAGATAAATTTTGAGCGGTAACGAAGTCTTTTTTTTATTTTTGCTTCCTGAAAATTTCCATTTTCATAGTCAAATTAACCAATTTCAAATTCTATTATCAGTTCTCGCCTTGTCCACTATCTTCCGCATTTTCTTCATATTCTTCTTCATCATCTAAAAATACGAATGAAATATTTTAATTTATCATACTTTCTTGCCAAATTTATCAATTTTAACAAAAGATTAACTGTAGAAATAACTGGAAAGCTCTAACCGTACCTGTATAATATATTGTTATATGTTTAGCTAGCAATAATTAAACGATCTATCAAGAATCTAATCAATCAATCAACAAAATCACTGCTATCATTTAACTGAGAAATCACTGCTATCATTTTTCTCTTTCTTTGAAAAAGTGATGAAATAATAGTAATATTCCCACACTCCGTTCCATATCAACTAATCATTCCCTTCCTTCTTTTCTTTTTTTCTTTTTTTTTTTGAGAAATTTCGAGAAACAATTTAATTATCATTATTTCATTAATTTCTTTCAAAAATTTAACATCCAATACTATTATAAAGTTGATATTAGATAGATATAAAGCATCCAATAGAAAGCAATCGATGATAAAAACAACAATAATTAAATATTCCACATACCACTCTCATCACCATAATCATAATAATCTTCATCGAGATCGAAGGCATCTGTACAATCATCATTTGGTTTAGGCGCTGTTTTAATGCAATATTCTTCTAATGTTTCCGGCACAACGACTCCATCCTTTTCAGCATCAAGACGGGATGCTTCCACTTGTTTCCTGAAAAACAAATACGTTAGTTATTTGAAAATTAATCGCATAGAATTTTTAGTAGATAAAAAGATAATTCCGGATAATGTTTTGACATTTTATTTCACAGAAATAATAGGAGAAAAGAATGATTTAAAAAAAGAAAATCCAAAAATTTCTCGATAATTATTATAGTCTATAATGACTCGAATTTCAAAACGTTTTGTTCATTTCACGAACGTAATTGTTCCATACACATTTCGCTTCTCTCCTAGCAATATTAGAATGAAGTCACGGTATAGCTATATGTAAAATTCGATATCTATCACAAATGTATTGCAATTGTGAAAAATCGTTCGAATCCCAAAAATTTTTCCAGACAATTCTCCATAAATGCTACAAAGAGATGGAAAATTTTGTAAGACTCCTAAAAAATTATTATAATATATGATTTGAAAAAATTTCCAAAATTTCTAATAAAGTTTATAAATTTACCTTACAAGACGTGCATATTCATCATTCTCACCACCTGATTCTTTCCATTTTCTATACATAACTGATGCATCCACATTTGCCGGGGATGAAGTATTTGGTTCATTTAACAATGATATTACCGAAAGTAAAATTGTCCTAAAATATTACATTTTGCTTATTTTCTTTTCGTTCTCGTTCCTCTCCTATTTTTTTTCGAAAATATAGTTAGAAATGATGTATCGGCTTTTAAAAATTTAATACACCAATAAACTTATCTTCATCCTTTATATATTCTTCAAAGTTTGAATTCATATATAACAACTCTTGACATAAATAACTTTTGAATTTTTAACGTACTTCACAGTATAATACATATATATATATCATTTAAAATGTTAACTACAATGAAAAAATATTTAGTTGCAAAAAAAGTATGAAACGTTTAAATATTAAAACAAAATAATTTTAAAAGAAAACTGCTGCAGAAGTCATGATATGCATCAATTATTTCAAAAATCTTTCCAATATTTGATTTACCTAACATTTTGCGTCGGATTCCAACGTTCACAAGCAAGTTCACCACTGTGAGGATCATCAACAGGTGGATGTAAAATACTGATACAGAGATCACCGTTCTGAAAACAAAACTTCAATTTTAAGATTTCATATCTTCTTTCAAAAAGTTGAAAAGCAACAAGTCTCATACCTCATAAACATTTGGATGCCAAACTTTGTTGAGGAATTTGATCGATGGAGGAGCGTATGGATAATTGGATGGAAATTTCAAGATTGCTTTGAAATAGCCACCCTGAAAGCGAGGTCAATCAGTTATTAGTAGCATTTCAATTTATAAAAATTAGGAAAAAATGAAATATTCAAATTTCGTGATAGCTATTGCTAAGACTTGAACAAAAGTTTTTACTGGGTAATAAAAGAAAATTGAGAATTATAATTTTTTCGGTAAAAATGACGGTTTAATCTTTTTAATAACATCAGGAATTATTTTCCAACGTTTCTACCAAACATGAATGCAACCTAAGACATAGTATGTACTCGATAAAGATGTTCCCATCTTATATTAGCAAATATTAATGCATTTTATAAATATCAACTGTGAAAGACAGGTAGACATTAGACGAATGATACAATTTATCCTAACAAAATTTTAAATTTTATTCAAAAAACAAACATATCAGATACAACTGTAACTAAAGGAATTTGACCGTTACTGCAAGGTAAACATGTGACAAAGAACAGCAACTGAATAACACAGTAAGACCGTAATCCGCTTACTTTGAGCATCATAGATAAATAATTTTAGTAAAGAAGTAAAAAAGTAAACTAAACTCAATCTAAACTTCTACACATTATTCCACTTAGCCAAATCTCAATTTTTCCGATCTAAAACCTATTAATCTCTAATCTCAGATTGTTTTCCTTATCAGTTGACTGATATTACAATTACATACCTGATATAATGTTCCAGGTGGACCATACAAAGCGACAGTCCATACGAACATATTGTCCTCATTGGCCGTCACCGTAAAACCTTCAACAGGTGATGTCTGCAACCCTTTTAGCTCCAATGTTAATGCCCGGATGGCACCTAAAATAAGGATATAACCTATAAATAACAGCAGGAATGTAAGTAATTTCAGATTAGAATAATTGACCTTTACAGTTAATTGCAAAAAACTAAAAATATCATCAAATTTCCTGTTACTAGACTGTCCGTACGATGGATTGTTTATTCAGTACAACCAAACAACCCATGTTTAGCATAAAAGCATACGTGATGATAAGTCGAAAGAAATTCATGATGCTAACTGTCGCACTAGCTAACGTCATCATTATATTTTACGACAAACACGGATGAATGTTATTTTTTTTTTTTTAAAATATTCCAAAACATAAACAACCAAATGAAAAGAAAGAAAAAAATTTACCTGCGCATGAACCACTTGTACCCTGAGAACCCATCAAAGATGAAGCACTACTCATTTCGTTCTTCGCAATTAAATGTTTTCGCAAACACAACAATATACTGGCAGGATGGAAATAATAAGTATCACAGGTAAAATGCGACAGGAACACGCCACGACACTTATATGCTTGGAAACTAAAAAATATAATTATGCATATAAACTTGTTTCGTAACAACTCAATCGTAATAATCACGTATACATAATAAATATGCACAACTTATAACGACGTATAACGAATCCAATTAATATTAATTGCACAAATAAGCTTTAATGCAATATATTGCTTAAATTAATAAACTATTAAACTCCTACATTACTTATCTTAATTATAATAATACAAACTGTATTTGTTCATATGTCTAAATTATTTCAATTCATTTAAAACTACCTTTACAAAATTGACAAAACGACCGTTTATCTAATTCAAAAGAATTTTACGACACAAATGCAATTATCCGATGTGCATGCATATGTGTATGCTTGGATATCTGTATGTGTGTGTGTGTGTGTGTATGTATGTATGTGTGTGTGTATGTATGCTTGTACGTTTCAATTACATTAACTGATAAATCAAGAAATTAATCAATCAAACGGCAAAAATTACATTATTGGATCGCACTAAAAACAGTATAACAGAATGCAAGAACCGATGTGGCACGATATTTACATAAAAATACTTTGAATTTAACAGGATTTAACCGGAAGAAATACTCTACCAACCGGAATAATGAACGAATGTAATTGCTGCTATATGCTCATAAAGGATTGTTATAAATGGTACTTACTTTAGCATTTACAATTATTGTTTACAAACAAACAAACTATCTTCACTAAGCTAAACTAAATTCCACAAATGCTAATAAAATTTCCCATTAGGAATAATTTGAAAATTAAATTTTTCCCATATAAAAACAATTCTTTATAACTAACAACTATTTCCTACTAATAATTCCCATCTAAGATTGTTAATCATCAAATTTGCTACCTATATCTTATTTCATTTTTATTCACTAATATATTAAGAAAAAATAGTTTGCTATGCTAAAAATGGAAAACTAACAATTGCGGGATTTTTCATTCAATTAAAAATAAAAGAAATTATAAAACATCTTTGAGCTGACTGATAGTAAACTCCTTGAAACAATATAAAGATTAATGCGTGTAATATGCAAACGGCTTTTGCTAGTAGAACAGATCAAATTTCTTCCTATCAATAAGAATCATTTGCTATCAATTATACAAACATTTCGACAAACATTTCATCTCATTCCTCGTTTTAGTACCATAAAAAAAAAATCGGATAAATATTCTTCAAAAGATGAAAAGTTAGCTTCAAAAAACACCCTTTATAGATATTAAAAAATTGAACTCTTCCTTCTCTATCGAAATTATACGGAAATTAAAATAGTTTTGGACATTTCGGAAAAACGATAATAGTTATTATTACAATCGCAATAATAACAGTATTTATGATTGTCATTACTATTATTAACATTGTTATTAAACCCTTATTCCCTCATTATATTTCGTCCAGTATGTTATGAATAACTTAAATGAAAATGACGACAACAGAGACGATTAATTCTTTGTTCAAGCTACTTTTTTCTTCTTTCTGCCATATATAGCATCATTTACAAAAAACTCCTGAAAGAAAGAAAATGTAAGTTAAGAAGCTCTGCAAAACGAATCTACTCATAAAATCTAAAATCATAATCAAATTAAAAAAAGAAATGTTTCAGTATTGGATTTGAAGGTGATACTGGAATTTTCCTAATCAATTAACTCATATCATTTCTCACTTACTTCAATTGAAATGACTAAAATCAAACACATTATCAAAACACATTAACAAAGTTGTTGATATTGAATTATCATTTAAAAATACCATCGGAAATTTTCTCAATAATGAAACAAAATTAATTACGAAAATGAAACAAAAAAAGAACATCTACAATTTACCATTTCAATAATTTTTACAACATATCATAAGATAATATATTTCAACTTTATCATTTTAATCATAATATATTTCCACTAATATTTCATCTATTACAAAATGATATATAACTTTATCGCATTATGAATTAGAAAATGAATAAGGAAGAGAGAAAAAGTGAAAAATAAGTTGAATAAACAAATCTTACATAAAAATTACACCAATACTTATTGAAATATCAAATGAAAGCTGTTAGTTTAGGTTTGAAACATCTTTCATACATACTATTCTTCATTAAACAACAATTGGCGTTTCTGTCTTTATTACAATATATATATATATACGTGTACGCGTGTATGTGTATGTGTGTACGTGTATGTATGTATGTATTTGTCCATATGTTTGTTAGTTAAAACAGCTGCTTTTCTATTTGTAAAGAAAGAAGAATTAATCGATTACGCATAAATGATACGTATATAACGTAATGTAAACGTTTGAAATAACGAGCGTTATATATACATACATTTAAAAAAAAATAAGAGGGAAAAAAATTAAAAAATGAAGAAAAGCAAAACGTAAAAAAAAACTCAAAATAGGTCAGAGAGAGCAAAAAAAATATTGTAATATTATCATTTAAATTTTAATGAAATGGAAAAAATAAATAAAAGAGTAACACTTGCTGTATAAAGAAGATATGAAAAAAAAAACACTTTTTTTCTTTTTTGTGAAGAGAAAAAAAATAAAAATGACATACATTTGCACTTTTTTTTCTGATCAATTACTAATCAGATGAATGCGAAGTATAGAACAAATTATACGATTGCAAATACTATGTAAAAAAAAATTCTAAAAAAAGAGAAAAATTGAAAATCAACTGATTTTAAAATTGAATAATTTTATAATCCTTTTAATGAATGAAATCTTTAATATTAAGATTTTCTTAGATTTTTAAAAGTTCAGAAATTACACAAATATGATATCATTTAACCAAATACAAATATAATTTTGAAATGTTAATCTCTCCGCATTCAATTCTTTGTTTTTATTTGTTTATTTCATTTTTTTAAAGAATCTCTATCGTATAAATGTGAAAAAAGTACTTTACAAATGAGATTTGTTAATAAAAAACATCAAGCACAAATGAGATTTGTTAAATAAAAAACATCAAGCACATATATCATGTTTATCCCAGTTCTGTCATCCTCCGTTTATAAGAAAATATATATATAACTGAAAAAAATATTTGAATCATATTGACGAGTATTATTACAAGTAAAGAAAAAAAAACCAGTTTTCGATCACCGATCAAAACCAAAAAAGATTTGTTCAAAGAAAAAAACTTATTCACCTGAAATAGTATGAATTACGATTCCTTAGAAGAGGATAATTTTTGAAATTAAACTCAACTTTTTTAATCTATTGAATCGAAAATTTCATACTAATGTCTCAACAGATGTTTCGTAGAGATGGTAAATATTACAACGACAAGTAGTAATATATCTCAGCTTTATATTTAAAAAATAAGGAATAAAAATGAGATTGAAGACAAGTGTAAAATCAATTGAAATGTTAAAAAATTGCTGTAATGAATGTATAAATAAAGGTCAGAAAAAGTAGAAAGAAATGAATAACAAGAGTTAATCAAATGAATATACAAAATTAAACTTTCCATAGCTTTTTTTATTTGTTCTAGCAAAATTGCTTATTTCACATTTGTTAATATTTAGTTAAACTTGTTTTCATTGAAGCGATAAAATTCTTCTCTCCCTTTTTCTTTTTTTCTCTATCTTTTATAATACAAGCTAGTTAATGTTTAAATGATAGTTTGATAAATTTGGTTCCTTTTATTTATAGCACCTATCGTATTTACTGTATAATATCTCAATTAGATTACATTCTGAAAGTTTCCATGAAAGAATTTACAAATTAAGTTGAGGAAAAAAAAGTCAATTTAAAGAGAAATTCTGAAAATATTTTGGAATCTAACAAGTCTCACTTATAGTTGTTTCGCTGAAAATTGAAGTAAATATTTCCTGTTTGTAAAATTCCTGAAAAACATCGAAATTTAGGGGAAAACCTTTTAGAAAAATTTCAAAACATCCTTCAATATCTCTCGGTAATAATTCACTATTTTACCCAGACTACTGCTTGATAGGAATTGCGCAAAGTTTCTATTCGTTTCACGTTTCAATAATCTGTTGTTAGGTTGATTGTATGAAACACATTGAAAGATTTTATTTCTTTCCATTATTCATTTTACCTGAAATAATAAGCAAGAAAGGTATTCACGGAAGAAGTCAGTAAGATAGTTTGTAAGTTATGTCAGCAAATTAAGTTTAAATTGTTTATAACATTACGTAATTTATGAAATTACTTCCATGTATTACACCAACAATATGGTAAAGATATTCCATTTCATTGAAATTCTGATCAATAAGAACATTATACTTCTGATGATATTATCATGGTAGCAAGGTTTACTATGACCTTTAACGATACCGAGAGAATGATATCATTCCTTTTTTCTCTTTGTCTCGTCCTTTATCGAATTGAAAAAATTTTACAAACACAAATAAACCCATGAGACTCCGCTTTCTGATCTTAACAACAACTGTTCAATTAAATTAAATATTTCCTAAAATCATTTGTTTTCCAATCTCTTTTATTTATTCACGTAGAAGGAGGATGGTTACTGGATGATACAAGTGTTAAAAAAAGATAATGGTTGTTAATATAATTAATATAGTTGTCTAATTTGAAATTTTTAATCTACTATGTATGTTCGGAAGATTTCCTTCATATAATAAATGTACCCATTCTAAATTGTTTATTTAAAGTAATACAAATACTGTCAGTCTAATAAATGCTGTAGCTGGTGGTTCTAGTTGTTACAGTTATAAGCAAGCAAAAAAATTTCAAAAGAAAAAAAAGAAACTTTTCAATACGTTGAAATATACGCCACAAAGAGATCCAGTATCACTTCAAAACCACATTACTGTTCCATCAAACGGTTCCTGTCACATCAACTTTAAATGATAAATTAGCAATAGTTAACAATTATATTAAAACTATCTAGAAAAACGGACCGTTTAACATAACACTGCATGATTAAACCAGCGAAACCTTAAATTAACCCAAATATCGAAATACAGAAATACTGATGAAAGGTTATTAAAAACAAAGTAAAAGTAGAAGTAATGTACAGCACGGGAAGTAAAAGGAGGGTACTCGTAAGCACAAAATATACTGAACAGTCTATTTATAAAAATTATGCTTGTTTCAAACGAATAAAAATTTATACAGTCGAATAAAAGAAATATAATATTGAGCTGCACAATGCTACGTAAAATATGTTACTTACAATCATTATAAAATTCGGAATAATCTTAATAAAACAAAAACTTTATCAATATAAATAACTTATAATAGCGAGGATAAATGTTAGATTGATCTGATCAAAAATTAACCTCTGATCCTTCCATCTCTGCTATATAATTCATCGTCTCAGCTTTATTCGTTGTCAACAAACATAATAGTATATTCCAAATTCCACATAAATCAATTATCGATTAACCGCAAATTTCCTGAATGATTGATCAATTAGTTATTGACAAATGATAGCTTATCAATTATAAAATGATAGATTATCAATTATAAATTAGTCAAGTATCAATGATCAATTGAAGAGAAAGTGAATTTAAAAGTGAATTTCGAAAAATTTATTACACTTAATGACATAACTGATTACGTGGAACAGTGCTTTTCTTAATAATATTTCATTACGTATTATATTTTTAGAATATAACAATTACGAAAAAGCTATCAATGAAATGAAATTTTTTGCATTTATTTGCTAAACAATCTTAAACAAACTAATATGTTTAAATATTCATAAATAGGAAAGAGAAGCAAACGTATCTCTACACGCATCAATATAAACAATCTTGAACAAATGTCAATATATATAGGAATACCACGTGAAGTACACGTGACCTATATTATGGCTATCGTTTTGATACCAAAAAAAATCATCGAAGAGAAAAGTAGCCATGTCTTACATTCATGTAAGTGTGTATGAATATTATGTTAGGCCATGCACCAATATTAAGAACACGTATATACACGTACGCACACGTATACCTAATCATATATATATGTGCACACATACGAACTGACACGTATTTCCATACACACAATGCCTCTTAACCAACCAACCAGTCAGACGTTATAACAACCTTCGAACACACTGCATCCAATCAATACATCTTGAACAGACAGACAGACGGACAGACACTGAATAGACAGACGTATCGTCTTCATGTGTATGTGTGTGTATGTATGTGTGTGTATGTGTGCGTGTGTGTATGTATGTATGTGTGAGTATATTGTCGGTTTATCGTTCCCCATGTAACATCTGAGGTTGACAGTAATACTTGGATGAATTTTTTGGTCATAAGATTCACTAATTAGATTTTCATTGATTAATTGAAAATTAAAAAAGTTTCAAATCAGTAAAAAAATGAAAGAAAATAAATTAGGAATTAATTAGAAATTTAAAGATGGATATAAATATAACAAGTTCATAATTTAAATAATAAAATATCATTTATATGCAGATTTAAGATATGAAATAATGTATTCCAAAATTGATTTAATTTCATTTCAAATATCGATTAAGAGACTTTTGGGAAATTTTTACGGATTTTTTTTTAATTCAAAATTTGATATTTATCATCGCATGTGATTATTACCTATTAATATTGAGCAAAAATATGGCGATATTCTGCATTTAGTATCTCGAAATAACGATGTAATAAGGAGCTGTTAATAGTTAAATTTTGCGGTAAGGTTTCATGTACGTAACCCATCATAAAATGATACGTAACCCTTCATAAAATGACACGTAACCCATCATAAAATGATACGTAACCCTTCATAAAATGACATGTAACCCATCATAAAGTGATACGTAACTCTTCATAAAATGACACGTAACCCTTCATAAAATGATACGTAACTTTTCATGAAATGGTGAGTGATTTTCCACGAAATGGCACGTGACCCACCATAAATGATACGAAGCCTTCTACGAAATGATGCATAACTTTCATAAAATGCAACCTTCCAAGAAAGGATACGTCACTTTTTACGAAATGATAACGAAATAAAAACAGTGTGATATAGCAAGTTAACATGCGTAATCCAGATTACGCATTAGAATATGACAAATTCACTTACGTAATCAAAATCTTGCATAACGTTTCTGGGTCAAATAAAATATTTATTTAATTGAAATATCTGCCAACAATATATTGGTCAGTGGAGAAAAACATGAAGTTCAGTTTTTTTTTTCTCAATTTGTAAGTAAACAAAGAAAGAATGCGATGGAATTGATTTCAGCATAAATGATTAAAATTAAAATTGTGTTGTCTAAATTCATAAAGTGACCTGATTTGTTGATTTATTTCATTCAATGAAAGCCGGTCAAATGCTTTCCCATATTCTATTTATCAAAAGTTTAACGAGTACAATTTAATTGAGATACAATAATTGGCATTTAATTTTAATGATGTTGATGATAATAATGATAATGGTGATAAATTTGATAATGGTACTACTGGTCAATGATGAAGAAATTATTGCGAAGAGAAGATTGGACAAGATTTGAAGATATGAAATTAATAGATTTTTTGATGATTGTAAAAATTTCAAAATTTATTCATCTTATCATACATGTAAACGAGGAAAATAATAATTCGATTATTTTAATAATTAAGTTCGATTTAATAATATAATTAAAGTTATAGTAAAAAAAATAAAATTAATTAAATTGAAAAAATATTATGTTATGTTTAAAAATTGGCGAAAAAAATAAACTAAATAAAAAACGAAATAAATATTCTGATATTATTTATAGCATTTTTATTTGATATATTTCCTATCTAAAACATCAAATTACCACAATCAGTTATTTTTTTTTTTTTTTTTGTTATGTTTTCCAGTTGATAAACTTTCCGAATTTTTGTTTTATTCAATCAAATTACTAATTACACTTTCTAAATGTATCATTTTGATGAAATTGTAAAGATATAATAATAAGAAAGGACCTAATCATCTATCGACTTCCAATGCAACGTTTACGATATTAATTAATTATTATTCATTTGTTATCAATTCAGCAGCAATTGCTGACCATCTGGACATTATCGCTGGTCAGTTCAAGTGTTCAGTCTGCTGTTTCTAATTTAAGCTTCTATTATGATAAGATAATCTTTTTTTACTACTTTTGCCATTCTGTTATGCTGTAAAAATAATTCCTAAATTATCATTAGCCAAAATAGCCATAAATCAAAGCAACTAATTAAATTTAATAATAATTTTCAATTTTTCAAACTTTTAGAGAATTTTCAAACTTTCAGCAAAGTTGTTTATTAATTTAAATAGTTGGAATATGCTTCCCTTTTGATAACAACAAACATTTTCAAAATTAGTTAATAATTCTTATTAGAAATGATCAAAATTCTGAGATTTTTCTTTTTTTTTAATCTTGATAGGTGCAGGAATACAGTTTGACGCAAAAGAAAAAAAATGTGACGTAAAAAAATCTGATAAAAGTAATTAAAAGAAGAAAATAGATAAAATCTGACTGAATTTTTTTCTAATTTTTAATTCTGAAAAAATTAAATTTTAAGAAGGAAGAAAGATTCTGCTGGAAGAAATGAAATTTTAAGAAAATGAAAAATTATATCTTAATATATTATTGATAAAACATACCCAAATAAATTACAAAAGGAAAGATAATTAATTATTAATATTAATTAGAAAGAAACAAGCGGAAATATTTAATGTTTGAGAGAAGCAATAAGCTATCGCATTAAGATTATGAAATTATTTTAAGAAAAAAAACGGTTTGTTTTTACAATTTTTCCATTATCATTTAAGCTGGACAGCAAGCAAAAGGATTTGAATGAGAAATCATAAATTAAATTTAAAATGCAAAGTCACAAAAAAGAAAAAAGCTAAGAATTAAATTGTGAAAAAGATCTTTTGGAAGTGGAAAGTTCTTTTTTTTCTCTCTCTCCCTTTCCTCTCCTATTTTTAATTTTTTTAAACAAATGTGCTGTATGTAAGAGAGAGAGAGAGAGAGAAAAGAAAGATAAAATGAGAAAAATTAGAGGGTTAATTAACTTATTGTTAATGCAATTGACCTTTTCAAAAATTATGGAAGTGAAATTTTTCCTTTTTATCTTTTTTCTTTTCCTTTTTATTATTTGTTTGTCAGTTGGCTTTATTTTTTATTTATTTATTTGTTTGTTTGCTTATTTATTTATTTGGCAATTTGTTAAAAATTCCTCGTTATTTTCTACTATTAGCAAAATAAATGCCAATTTTATAATCAACAATTTTATAATAAGAGCTTTCTTCATTAACAATAATTTCTTCCTTTTTCAAATTGTTTTTTTTTTTTAAATATTTGTCTTTTTTTTTGATCTTAATATTTCAAGTCAAATTAGATGACTTATTTCAGCAGAAAAAACTACAGTCATTAAATTATTCTTCATTAGCATAGCTACTAAGTAATGCAAGTGTAACATTTTTAAATCTTTTCAATTTTAAACTTAAAGGTTAATTTTTTTTTGAAAAAATATCTAAAAAAATAATATAATGATAGAAAATATTAATGAATATCGAAAGCGTTATCCATCATAAGAGGCATAATTTCACAAACTAATGCGAAATCGACAATAAATATAGCTAATCTGAAATCAATAATCGACTTGTATATATGATTAATCAGAAATTGATATATCAGTTATTCTGTTGTCTTTCTCATTTCAATTCATTAAACATCAATTCATTTCATTTCATCTCAATTCATTAAACAATTACTTCTACATGAAATAATAATTATTTTGTTTTTCTCTTCTCAGTTTACTTTAATTTGTATTTCATCTAATTTATCTATAATTTTTGAATAATTTATACACATTAATTTATTTGTAACAATAATTTATGCAAGTGAAAGGAAATGGGAAAAAGAGACGAAGAAAAGAACTGTTTAAATCTTTTCAATTATTTCAAATAATCTATCGAATTATTTCTCAACTTTTTGCTAGAAATAAGTTTAGCGTGATTTAACTGATTTGAATCTTAGTGTAATGATTTTGTCACAATTTAAGGGATCAAAGATTGTAAAGGTTGTAAAATTTGAAATTTGTTCTATCTTAAAGTTTCGACATCAAATGATTGGTTCAGTTTTCTCACATCATATCTTGGCTAATTCATACTAATTTAGATTATAAAAGAAAGGAGATGAGAAAAAAACTGATAATTGTCTCTAACAACTTTAGTAACAATTTTTGCTTGAAACAACGATCACTACTGGATAAACAATTTAAAAGATTAAAATAATATAGAATTTTTTCTGACAAATTTAAAAATTTTTAAAAAAATTTTAAATTAAATTTTAAAAAAAATTAGAAAATTTCAATTAAGGAAATTGTTTCATTCTAAAATTGTATAAATAGATATAATAGATATTATGTTTCTATACTACTAAATTAATCTTTTAATTAATCTTTTTAAAAAAAAAAAAAATTATGAAAATAAGATAATATTTCATTAAAAGATGAAAATATTGACTGATTTATGAAGGATAATTTTAATTTATTTTAATCTTAAAAGGAATAAATTTTAAAATATTTTAAATCAGAACAATCTTAACAAATTATAAAAGGAAACAATCATAGCATATTGTAAATCGGAACAATCCTAATATGCCATAAACCGGAAACAAACTATACAATCTTCTATGATCATCCGTATTCATTCACCTTTGTTATTAACAGGAAATGAACAATTGTTGTTCAATTGCGCTCAATGACTTATTATTGGAACAGTGTACAAATTCGTACACAATTTGTTCCATTTGTTAAATTATTTAATTTGGAAGGAGAAAAAAGAATGAAATTGCCTTTAACGAATTACTTAAATTATAATTATTATACATAAAATATAAGTGAAACTTCATTTGTTAGCTATTTTTATGAAATTAAATGGAAATAAATTGTTATAAAAATTGTGCAGAAAAGAAAAGAAAAAATTATTTTTTATACTTTTCATTTTGGCATAGTTTGAGATATTTTATTTGTTAAAAGATTATTGTATAACTATAATTTATTTTTTATTATAAAAATTAATAATTCGAAAACAAAAGAGAAGGAGAGAGAGGCAGAAAAAAAGAGTGGAAGAAAATTTGTTTTTATAAGATTTGATTTAAAAATAACAACAGATTGATTTTTTATGTTAAACTGAAATGATATATTTCAAATTCATTAATTTTCTTTTCAAGCATTATGACATCAAAAGTTCAATATTTTTAAACTAAACTTTCACAATTTTATTATATCATACTTAATTAGACTATCGCTAATTAGCTTTAGATAATTAAATTATTTTAGAAGAAAAAATAATTATTGAGAAAATTAATAATTATTAAATTATTTTATTAAATTTTTTAAAAAAATTAAAAAGATAATTATTGAATTATTTTTTAAAAATTATTTAAAATAAAAATTATTTTAGCACATGATATAGATATTCCACATTTCATCATGAGCTATTAACTTTATCGCTTAATTTTAAGCTTTTATTTAATAATGTTATAAATTATAATAGGAAAAATTGAATCTAAATAATATTGCAAAAAAAAGAAAGAAAACAGTACAAAAAGACAAAAATTTGCACTTAATTCCCAAAAAACTGTTAGTCATTAAAAAAGTGATATTAAAAAGAAAATTGTAATTAAAAAGAGAATTAGCAAGAAAATTAATTATACTATGAACTTAAAAAGAAAATAAATGATAAAGTAAATCAGGAAACGTAAGCATATAAAATAAATTAATAATAAAAACTAAGTAATTAATAATTGCGCAAATGATTTATATGTGATGGTTTAATTTCTTAATATTAAGATTTATACTTAATATATTAATTAACATCCTAATATATCTATCTGTTAATTACTTATGCCTAGTATGTGTATTTTCTAATCACTGTCAAATTACTTAAATTGAATAAATGTTAACAATTAAAATAATGTTAGACGTAATTAATTACACAGAATAAATTCTACTTAACAAACACATTGCTACTCACTCTATCATTTATATATATATTAATTACTCAAATACTTATGCTTAATAATTTTATGCATCCAATAATTAGACGTAAGCAATAATTAGTATGCATCGTTGCCAATTAATTATGCCTAATAAATGTATTTAATTATTTCTATACTTTATATTCCTTTTTTGCCTAGCATATGTGGGAAGTAATTACGTATGTTTAATATGTTATACTTAATATATCCTAATATTGATTTAATAACTTCATTTAATTCATTAATATTAAGATTTATACTTAATGTGTTAATTAGCATTCTAATGTATGTATGTGTTCATTACTTACGCCTAGTATGTATATTTGCTAATCGCTTATATTTTTATATTTTAAAACCAAAACGAGCTTTTAGATGCAACAATTTTTACGTTCATTTTTTCCATGCCATTTTTAATTTTTGGTCAGACTATTTATTTGATTCCCATTCCGGTTTCATTCCATGATAATAGTAATAATTAATAATAATAATAAATTTTTATCATATAATTTTCAGTACTTAGAAAGTATTTTCTTTTAAATAAATATTTCCTTCTCTTGACTTCAAAATTTGTTTTCCTTCGTTTTTTAATTTTTATAAAAATTTGAAAAATAATAAGATTTCCATCCACTCTTTTTTTAGCTATTCTAATGGTGCATATATGTGTCTCAATTTAGTAAAAAGTTTTAGATTATCAATGATGACTCATTTCATCACTTTTGAAATATAAATGTATCAGTCAAAAGAACGAACAAAGTGCAATTAAATTAATTGACCTAATCTTTAAATCACTAAATTTATTACCTGAACTGACAGCAAAATTTGAATTTAATTGATATTTTATGAGGAAATAAAATTATTTGTTCAAATAAATTTTGCTACGTTGAGAATATTTTTTGGTAATATTATGAAAATCATTGAATCAGCCCATCTCACGATCTCATATGAGAATTATAGAATCAAATCCTTGGATTAATTCTTGAACCAATCGATTGTTATATAAGAATTATAAAATCACATCCTTGAATCAATTCCTTATCCGCCTCTTTCATATGGGAATTATTCCTCGAATCAATCGATCTCATATGAGAACTATATTCTCAGATATATGTTATTGATTTTTTTTTAAGAAACAGATCTCAAAACTATAGCAAATAATCATTTATCAGACTCTTGTCATATAGCTTTATCAAATATATTAATTACATTATCACATTAAACGGCAGCTTATCATTCTTTCGTTCTTTTTCCTTTGCTTCATTCTAAAATGAGCAAAAAAAGAATGCGTTAACACGCGGAAAGATAAGTGAATGAGCGGAAGGAAGGAGCGATAATAAAAAGAAACTGTAAACAAATTAAAATAAAATCAATCAAATAATAAATCAATCAATCAATCAATCAATCAATCAATCAACCAATCATACAATACGAATCGCATTAACATTGCATCTTTTGAATAATAATAATAATAAGATAAAAGAGAAAGACTGAAAGAAAAAGATAAAGTGATAACATATACACAATCAATGCACATTATAAAAAGTTGAGCAGAATTAAGCAATTTTCATTTCTGTTTCTCTTTTGTTTTGCGTCAATTACATCTTTCTTCGAGGTAAAAATACGTTTACGTCTGCGTAAGTCACGCCTAACCATGTAAATAATATATGAATGATTGAATGAATGAATGAATGAATGAATGAATGAATGAATGAATGAATGAATGAATGAATGAATGAATGAATGAATGAATGAATGAATGAATGAATGAATGAATGAATGAATGAATGAATGAATGAATGAATGAATGAATGAATGAATGAATGAATGAATGAATGAATGAATGAATGAATGAATGAATGAATGAATGAATGAATGAATGAATGAATGAATGAATGAATGAATGAATGAATGAATGAATGAATGAATGAATGAATGAATGAATGAATGAATGAATGAATGAATGAATGAATGAATGAATGAATGAATGAATGAATGAATGAATGAATGAATGAATGAATGAATGAATTTGATAAAAGTGATAAAATAATTCTAAGACATTAAATAGCTTTTAATAATGATTAAATAAGGCTAAGAAATATTCATTTAATATTCAAAAATACAAGAGGCACTAAAATTAAAATTAAAACCAGAATCAAATATCAATTTTTCTTTTACTTTTATAAATTTTAAGTAAAATTCGCATAATGAGTAAAATACAAATTTTAATTGTGAATTTCAAAAATGATGATAGAAATTAAAGAATTTATAGAAACGAAAAATAACCCGCAAAGGTCTTATAAAATTTGGCTCCTTGATAATTAGAAAAAAGGATGAAAAAATGGGGTGCGAATAATTATGAATTTCAATAAAGTGAAATTTATTTATCCTTCTTCCGTTCATATATGCTCCTCTTCCTTTTTTTTCTATTTCGTTTTTTCTTTTCTTTTTTTTTTGCATTTCTTATTAACATATAAAAATGCATAACATAATTACAATATTATCACCAAATTCATACATCCGTAATTATTTCTGATACTTTAAAATATATGTCATTTTGCATCAAGCAATTTGACCGATTCATTTAACCAATTCATAATTGCATTAATTGCAGCTAATATAGCAGGTGAACCGAATCCATGGGTAACCTGAAAATGATTCAAATTTTACATTTACATGCAATTAATTTTACGAAAGAGAAAAATTCTTCATCATAAGAATGATATCTTAATATGATCTGCGCGATATCATAAGATAATTTCAATAAATGCGATCATTTATTATTATTATTATTGTTATTATTAACAATATAATAATAATTATTATTACTATTGCTATGTATTGTCATCCATTAATATTAAATCAAATACATATTTGAAATAACAACAATACTTAAATAAATTTTATTTTTCCCAAGGAAAAGAAAGCAAAAGAGAACGAAACATATGACAGCAATATTGTGTTATTTGTAATTAGTAATATATAGCTGATACAAATATAAAATAACTGAATTTCAATAAGCATTATAATTTCCAGTGAATTCAATTTAAATTTCTCTAAATCATCTAAAATAAAACTAATAATTGAAATTAATTGAGATTTCAACAAAGAAAACCAATAATTAAGACAATTTCTTTTTCTTTCAAACGTAATGAATTTGCCATTAAACAAATAAATCGTTAAAATAAAATTTGGATCAAACGTAAGCTCAAATAATTTTGTATCTTTACCAAATTAATAATATACATCTAACACCAGGTCATTTGCTGTTTGAAATTATAGCAATTACTAATTAAACAAATGAAATTAATTATCACAGTTACGAAATTGAAAGATAAAACACAATTTTTCTTCTTTTCCAAATTTCTACCATTTTTCTTGTCTTAGAAAAAGATTTCAAATTCTTCTTTACATTCATCCCGAATCCTTTACTTACTTTCTTCTTTTCCTTTCTCTTTTCCTCTTCCCTCTCCTCCTCTTCATCCTCTTCAACTACTCACATTTATAGCTTAATTATATGCAACTTTCATGCAGATGATTAAATGATAACATTACCACAAATGATAAAGTAATATTAAAAATAATAGAAGAAAAGAGAAAGAGGAAAAATATATTAATTAATATATTAATTAATTAGAAAAAGAAAAAAGAAACCATTGAGAAATGTGTTAGTCGACTTTGCACAATTGGTTCTAAAATTGGTTGTGGCCTTGAGGAACATATTGGACTTCGATCGTTGCTTAATAATTCTTTCAACTCGGCTAATGTTGCTTTTGTTGCTAATAGCATATTTTTTCGTCGTTGCATATCTAATGACTCCATTGAACAATTTGCGCGTGTCAAATGTTCAGCAATCGCACGGGCGGGAAATTCATTCTCACAAACAGCATTGAAATCTTTTGCCAAATGCATTGCTTCAACTATCAATGAACAAATATTCATTTATTTGTTAACATTTCTTTTTTTCATTATATATATATAAGCTACTAATTATTTAAAAATAAAATTTGCACTGAAAAAAAAGCGATTAAAAATAATTATTTATTATTCTTAAATATATTTTAAAAAAATATAGATATACCTAAATAAATATATAAATATATCATTATCTTATCGTTTATGATATTATTACAGTAGTTGCAAATATAAAATATTTATACAAAAAAAAGTACTAACTGCTTAAAAGTAAAATTTACATAATGGTAACATTATTGTACCATTTATGATTATAAAACTAAACTGTAAAGTAAATACTTTTAATACTAAATTGTAATGATTTATCATTTTCAATTTTTGTAATTATAATTCATAATTTTGAAACGTAAAGATGACACTAATTACAGTATAATCTCTAATTTGATCAGATATGATACGATAAATGAAATTGATAATTGTTGATAAAGTGATATTACATTTTTTTATTCTTTTTTTGTACTTATAACATATATTTATTAGCAAAAAAAATTTTCTTTATCAATAAATAAAAAATAATTTCAAAACTATTCCTAAAAACCAGATAAAAGAACAATCAAATATTATTGATCGTTTTTTTTCTAAATAACTAATGAGTTTTTTAAATTTTTTCGAAAAAAAATTTATTCGTAAAGAAAAAATTAACTAACATTCAACAAGCGCTGTAAGTGAATTAACGTTTGTCGCTTTCCGTCTTCCGGCTGGTAACTGTAAGCCAACACGTTTCAATTGATCACGTAACGATTTACCACCATCTTTAGATTTGGCTCTGGAAAAAGTGACATAGCCTAATTTTTCCTAATTATTTCAATTTTCAAATGGATAAACTAGCATTAATAGAAGAAGTATTTAAGAATTAAACTGATTGTTAAACGTAAATTAAATTAAAATTTAAATTAGAATTGGAATTTAGAAAACAGCAGAATATTATTTATTTATTAAACAATAATTATTAAAATATCATTGAATTCTATCCTAACAATTACTGATTTTAATTTCATACATTTAAAATTTGTAAAATTTTATAAAAATATTTAAAGTAACATGAAAAAAGGAAAGAGAGAGAGAGAGAAATGGAAGATGACGAGAGAAAGAAAGGGGGAGAGAAAAACAAGAAGACCAAATGAAAGAATAAAGAATGAATTTTAAAAGAATATTAATAATCCATGGTGAAAATATTAAATCCAAATTATTGTCAGTTCTTTCGACTTTTTTTCTTTTTTTTTTTGACTACCTGCGAAGAATTCCACCCAAAACTGATGCATTAAGACATTCCGGCGGTGAAAGTCGTCGATGAATTTCACCTACTGTTACTTTGTACTTCGCCGCACTACTGAGCAAACTTAGCCGACCTTCAACATAATTAATTAATTCACTTATTTATCGTTCATACATTTCTTTTAATGATCATTAGCTGCAGATATTATTTGATTGAATTTTAGCAAAAGAAAAAAAGAAAAAATGAATAATTAATATTATATTTCATATAAACAAATATTGCCTAATTAAGTGTTAATAGAAGTGATTAATTAAATTCCATGTTGGCTCTAATTGCTAAAAGAATGATTTCTTAAAATTATAAAAAATTATTTGATAATTTCTTACATTTTTGTTTATCAAAACGTTGAACAAATATTATGATTTTATATTTACAAATTATTTTATATATATGTATGAAAAAAAATTGTTAATGTGAAAGGTTGCAGCTTCATGATAATTTTTTTTGCCAATTGATTTTATCACTGAAAGGATATATCCATCACGGGATATTTATCAAAAATCAATTTTTAGTTAACTCATTCTCATTTTTGAAGCCTACCGTTTCATTTTTATCATTTTCTATTTAATTATTAACATTAAAAGTTATATTACTATATTTTGAAGAGATTTATTAATATTAAGTATTTTAGTGCTATTATTAGATTAAATGATGAATGGTACATTAAATTCAATTTGTTATCATTTACTTATCTATCATCAATTACACTTAGTTCTACTAATATTTTCATATTTTAATCATTGCTACTATTTTCACATTTTAATTATTGCTACTATGCGTTAATTATTGTTACTAGCTTTGAAATTTCTTGAAATCTTTGAAAAAAAATAGAAAATTCTTGAGATTTTACAAAATCTAAACATTTTGCCTTTTAGTCAATAAATTTGGATAAAATTAAAGTTGTCATTTAAAACAAATAAATTTTCAAATGAAAAATAAACCTGGCACAGAACAGAAGACATCAAGATAATTAACAGTATGAGCAGTTTGATTACTGCTATGGATCAATTGTCCATTCATTGAACATGTCGTTATCATTGGTTTAGGTCTTGAACATGCCGCTTAAAAAGTAGAAAAAATAAAAAATTAAAATAGCAGTAGAAGAGAGAGAGAGAGAGAGGGAGAGAGGGAGGATTAAAGAGAGAAAAGAAAAGAAATTTGTAAACAATACGAATGTATGTTATCATTTTTTTCTAAGGTAGAGATCAACAAATATTTGATTATTTTTTGTTCATTCATTTTTTTTTTCATCGCCAGAAATATTTAAAACAAGTGATTTCAGATATTGATTAAAAGCATGTATATTAATTAAAATTAAGTAATTATTGTATTATGTTTACCTTTACGAATAACACCACGTTGCTCAGTTATATTTGCTGATGCTCGTGGTGATGATGTACCCATTTCCTGGAAACAAAAAAAAGAAAAAAAATTGGTAAATAGAAATAAATAATTGTAGCACATTTTGAAGCATAATATAGCATATTTTTGAGCTGAATTTCTTTCTTTCTTTCCAGTCAAAATTTGTGTTAAAAATTAATAGCAAAAAGTGAGAAATGTTAACATGCTATTTTTTTTATATTTAAAATTTTAATTTTAGAAGCAATTTGTTTTATTGCATATTTAAAAAAAAAAAAACAAAACAAAACAAAGATTTACGGTGTCAACATTTCCAGTATCTGTAACCATGCTATGATGTTGTTGTTGCTGCTGTTGTTGTTGTTGTTGTTGTTGTTGTTGTTGTTGTTGTTGTTGTTGCTGTTGTTGTTGTTGTTGTTGCTGCTGCTGCTGCTGTTGTTGTTGTTGTCGCTGTTGTTGTTGTTGTTGTTGTTGATGTTGCAAGGAAGCAGTTGAAGGAATATGTTGTTGAGATAGATGTTGCATGAAAACCGGTTGTGGTCGACCGGTAACCATCAGGTATTCTCGTCCATTCGGTACGTGAACCTAAAAATTAAAAACATTTACTGTTTATTTATACAATATCAAAAATATAACTTACTGAAAAATATTTATTCCTATTTTTCACACAAAATTTTCTAACGAATAAAGTTGTTTTTTTATGATTGCTAGTTACACTTATATATGATAAAATAAGTTTGCTTATCACCAAAAAAAAAATACAACAGTTATAAATACTAATTATATACTCCATTTTTTAACTGTAAAAAAATGTTAAATTTCCTAAATTACTTCCTAAATCTAAATTCAAAATTAAATTACTCAAAAAGAATGAAAAAAAAGAAAAATGACGCTGTAATGGACATTAGCTTGTTGTTGATAACAGGTAACACGCGTAAGTTCATTAGTCTGTTCACGGAATTGTTCCGATGTAGCATTAGCAATACTGTACGGTTGTAACTGAAAACAAAAATATTCAAAAAAATTTTTCGGAAGAAATTAACAATTTTTTTTTACACTTAGAAATTTTACAGTAAATAGAAGTGAAGCAAAAGATATCATTAAAATAAATTCACAAAAGTTTTATTTAGAAAATATAAAAGTTTAATTAATTCAATTATAGGTGATAAATAATTTTAAAACATGATAACTGAAATATTATTGATATTTTGACAGGAATATTTTCAAATTTTCATACGTTTTATTTCAACAAGTCTGCAAAAATTTGAAAAATATTTAACAAAGTGTAATATTTGTAAGATTAATTAAATTACTTAATTAAATTACCTGTTCAGCTTGTGCATAAGGACCTGGATTATATGCAAAAGCGTAAGCTGGAGATGGAAATCCGATATGTTGTTGTTCTAATAATGATTGTTGTTGTTCGTTGGAGATAGGCTGGGTTCCGATACCTTCAAGTTGAAGGCTCTAAAAAAAGACAAAGAGAGAGAGAGAGAAAAGGAGAGGATGGGAAAAAATAATTCGTTGTTTTTTTCTAACAATTTTAATTTATTCAAATATTATTTAAAAAATAGCATTTATTAGCATAGCAATATTTCAAATTGCTATATTTTGATGCAATTACATTTAACAATACTTTTTAACATTATTACTTATTTTAATTGTATAAAAAGAATAGTTAATAATTTATTCAAAATTGCAAATTCTAAAACTTAATTCACAATTTTGTTTTTTCTTTAAAATGAAAATTTTACTTTAAATAAAAGGTAACAAAAAACAAATGAAAAATTCGTGAAATTTTATTGAATCATTTTTTCGGCAAAATAAAAAAAAAAGATCAATAAGTTTAAATGAATTCAGTGTTGATATGATTAGAATGAAAAAAAAAGAAATTATGATAATAGCGATAATTAATGATACGGACTTCGTCTATTCTTTCTTTTCATTTATTTATTCTTTTTTCTTCCTCTCCCTCTCTCTTTCTCTTGCCCTTTCTCCCTTTCATTTATTTCATTATTCACTTCTCCCTTCCTATCTCATATTTTTATCTCATTTTCATCTTTTTTTTTTCTTTCTAAAAAACTAAGGAAAGTTAAAAATTTTTTTACTTTCATAAAATTGATAATTGATTGTTGCTAAATGATCTCATATGATACTTTTACATACGGAAAAATTCCGTTTGTCGTTCCTTTCAATAAATGGATTAGACAAGAAAGAAAATGATAGTTGAAAAGAATGAAAAATGGAGAAGAGGTCAGGAAAAAAAAAAGGTCACTTTCAATAACTATTTAAATACCAATTGTTATTATCCAATTTTCTTTTATTTTCTCTCTTTCTTTCTCCCTCTCTCACACTATCACTCTCTTTCTCCCTTTTTCCATTTTTTCTTTTTCTCCTTCCTTTTATGACTTATTTTCCTTTTTTTTTTGATTTTTTTTTATTTTTTTTCTTTCCTTCCTACTTTTCAATCAAAAAGATTTAATTTACTATCAAATTGACTGAATGAAAAAAGAAAAAAGAAATTTGGAAAAATCGTAAAAAAGTTGTAAAATTTGATGACAGTAAAAGGAATTCATCTTCTCATACATTTTTATTGCGGGAGCTGATGGAAAATCCTTTTAAGGATTACTTTGCCAGTTGAATTTTCGGAGAAAACAGGAATTTTGATCAACAAATTAAATAGGGGCAAATTTTCAAGCTTCCATGAAAACAATTATCGTAGAAGTTTTCTATCTTTCGTTCACAAATTAATTAATTAATCATTTTATAAGATTGAATTTATGCCGTTAACAATTATTGCGAATGCAATGAAGAATTCGTTTTAGTTTACCTAAAATGTAAAATGATAACATATCGACATCATGAAATTGAATAAAAGGACTGCTTATAGCATTAATTAATTGCTTCATATGATTGCCATTATCTAATTATTTTACTCTAAAAGCAATCATTTCAATACCCTTCCCATTTTTTCAAAGTTGACTTTTTTTTATTTGTGATTTTAATTTAAATTACATTCCTTCTCTAAGCAATAAAAATACATTTGACAGATTGAAATTAGTAAATGTTCAAAATTAATATTTGATCATTTGCCATTCCTGTCATTTTTCATTTGGCTCAGTATTATTAACATAAATTTCAATTTTGATTTTAACTATTCTTTCATCTCATTATTACAATGTATAGTCTAATGGAGATATTTTATGCAAAAATATCATCTAAAATGGATTATAATAATTATTTCGAATATTTACTTTCATTATTACAAACATTTATATATTGCAATTAAAGGAAGAAAATTCAATGAGTTAAGAAGAATAAAATATAGCATAAATTTTTATTCAATTAAATCATAAATAACGATGCATTAATACCGCTTGTTATCATTATTCACCATGGTATTATTTACGAACTCATTTATTTATTATTATTATTATTATTATTATTGTATGTTATTTATTATTTATTTATTTGCTTATTATTACTATTATTATTGTTTATTATAGTTATTATTATTACTATTATTATTATTGTTATTATCATTATTATTGTTATTATTATTATTATTATTACTATTATTATTATTGTTACTATTACTACTAAATAATAACTATTATTATTCTATAATATATTTCATATATCCTTAATTGATTTGAGATATATGGTAGATTTCTCATAGATTTTTTAATTAGCGTTGATTAGTACAAGAAATGAAAATTTAAATTAAATTTTAATGAAATTTAGAAAACTTTAATTGAAATATCTCGATTAAAAAGCAAGATACATATTAATACATATACTAAGACATCAGGATTTTATATTTTAACAAATTATCAAAATCATAACTCATTAATTAAACAAATTTTTTTCTGATAAATGCTTATTGAAAACCTAAGAGAAAAAAAAATAAAAGCAACGATTAGTAAATTCTAGTCAATTTTTGAAATTTAAAATGCAGAATGTTACAATTTATAATTGGTATAATTGTTTTTTAATTAATTTAATAATAGCTAAAATTTAAACCGATATTGTTGATCCCGAAATTCTTCCATATAAATATGATTTAGTCAATAGCTAATTGCAATATTATTTTATAATCTTATTAATACTGTAAAAAAAATAAATGCGAAGAAGTTAAAAAAGAGGGAGAGAGAGAGAGAAAGAGGTGAACAAGAGAAAGGGTTTGAAACTGTATTAGTTTTAATATGACTCACTTGCATTACGTTTCTTCGACGTTTATTGCTAATACCAGTAATTTGTTGCCTCAGGCCACAAATCGTCCAAATACACTCAGATAACTTGCTTTCCCTTAGGTATAACTTTCGGTGATAAAGACGAACACAAATTGCAACAGTGATAACCTTTAGGGTAGACCGGTATATTCCTTGGAAAAATTGTTGATAACGTTTGTAGCGTCGGTTGATTAGTAATGGTAATAATAATACCCATTATGGAGCAAAAAAAAAAAGAAAAGAAAAAAGAAAAAAATGAAATGATAAATTATACTTTGTAGAAAAACAAATTCAAGAGAAAATTAAAAATGTAAAAGAAAAAGAGAAAAAGATTGCTATAAATAAGGTCAAAAAAGTATCTTATTACTTTTAAATTAATGCAATATGAAAATACAAGAAAGAAAAAAGAAAAAATTCAATCCTTTTTTTTGGAAAAAAAAAGTTTTCTTTTCCTTTTTTTGGTATCGAGGAATAATTGCAAATTAATTACAAATTTTATATTCTTTTACTTGAGAAAAAAGAGATAATTTTGACCTTTTCAATTCGTTGCTTTTTTTCTTCTTTTCCTTTCCACTTTTTTTTTTTTTTTTGCTTAAGGATTAATATTTAAATTGTTTTCGCTTTATTTTTAGATGAGAACCCTTGATCTAATGCCAATTTTGTCTCATCTTTTCTCTTCATTTTACCTCTTTCACCCTTTTATTCATCTTTAGACTCTTATAAATTTTACCTAATAAATTATGCCTTAAAGGTTTTTGTCTTATTTACAATGCTGATGCAATATCATTCAAAAGAAAGAAAAATATATCAAAAATTATTTGTCACGGTTAAATGTCGCATTTTTCCTTGTTCCCATTGACGCCTTCACTAACTTATGACCCGAGGCAAACTAGCCTGAGCATATATACAAATGTATGTATGTGGTGTGTGTGTGTGTGTGTGTGTGTCTTCTGCACCAAAAGAGGTACACCACCTACCAGATTTACTATATTTCCTAAAGAAAAATGATTCTGTTAACCTTTATTCCCAATCCCAAGAAAAAGAAGAAAAATATGCCGTTGGCGCTTTCACGACAAAATATCCCGAAAGCGTTTCGCTTCATCCACTACCTACCCATCGGTCACATCCATAAATTGGAAAATGATGTAAATAAAGAAACCCCCGGGGAATGGGTGGGACAATAGTGATACCGGTCAAACATTAAATTTTTACATTTCAGATATACCAAACCCAAATACAACCCATATTTACTAACTACTACAAAACCACTCATTTAGTATATGATTATGAATTGAATTCATTGAACCATCTTCATGTGAAAGAGAGTTACAAAAGTGGTGAACCAAGGAAGAAGGCGAGGAGGAAAAGTGGATGAAATGAGCAAAGGTGAAAGGGTAAAGGGAAAAATGAAGGAATAGGAAGAGAAGTAGAAAAGGGAATATATAGGAAGAAGGAATAGCGGGATAGAACTGGGGATAAAAACGGGAAATGTGAACAAGGAAGAAGGAGGAAAGATAAGAGGGAAGTTGAAATTTGAAAGAATTTCAAACTAGTAGTAGGACTGCAAAATTGACGATCAAAAAAGGAGTCCACCTCTGCTCATTCTCTTCCCCCTATCTGTGCCTTTTTGTGAAAATTTAAAACCGTTTACCTAATATCACCATCATTCTAGTTTCTGCAATTTGTTGAGTTTTATGAAATCAATGCAAGAAGAAGTGGGATTCAATAGGCGGGGAAAGGATACGGATAGTGGACCACGGGAGATGAATGTATATATGTATATATAAATAGATGTATGTGTGTATGTGTATGCATGTGTCTGTACGTGTATGTGTATGTATGTGTGTACGTAAATGTGTATCGTATTTTTAGTATTTATATTTTCTAGTATAGTTTGATATGAAAAATATTTCAGATAAAAATTAATGAGCAAAAGCATTTTTATCTAATATAAAATAATTCAAAATTAAAAAAAAAAAAAACACATTTATAAAAAAAAGTGAAAGAAATTTTTTTTTGCAACTAATTGCTAAATTTTTAGTAAAAATATATGAAATAATAATTGAACTACTTTTATTTTTCTTTTTTTTCTTTTCATTTCCTTTTCTAATTATGAGCAATATATTTATCGGATCATTAACGATGTTATCCGGTTAAAAAATTCGTGTTGTCATTTTTCATAACACCAGAAGAAAAAACAGAAAAAAAATTACAGATAGATACAGATACGTATAGATACATAGACATACACGCACGTATATACTTACACAGAGCATACGTAGGCATATACGTGTACAAATACCAATTGATCCATATTTCCGCTATCGATTGATTAATTCCATCATCTAATTAACATAATTAATCGTGACAAGTTTTTAAATATAAGAGGTAAAAGAAAAGTAAAAATTTTCCCAATATTCTATTTCACTTATTCATATTTATCTGTTTATTCATTCATTCATTCATTCATTCATTCACTCACTCATTTCATTCATTCATTCATTCATTCACTCACTCATTTCATTCATTCATTCATTCATTCATTCATTCATTCATTCATTCATTCATTCATTCATTCATTCATTCATTCACTCACTCATTTCATTCATTCATTCATTCATTCACTCACTCATTCATTCATTCATTCACTCACTCATTTCATTCATTCATTCATTCATTCACTCACTCATTTCATTCATTCATTCATTCATTCATTCATTCATTCATTCATTCATTCATTCATTCATTCATTCATTCATTCACTCACTCATTTCATTCATTCATTCATTCACTCACTCATTTCATTCATTCATTCATTCATTCATTCATTCATTCATTCATTCATTCACTCATTTCATTCATTCATTCATTCATTCACTCATTTCATTCATTCATTCATTCATTCATTCATTCATTCATTCACTCACTCATTTCATTCATTCATTCACTCACTCATTTCATTCATTCATTCATTCACTCATTTCATTCATTCATTCATTCATTCATTCATTCATTCATTCATTCATTCATTCATTCATTCATTCATTCATTCATTCATTCATTCATTCATTCATTCATTCATTCATTCATTCATTCATTCACTCATTTCATTCATTCATTCACTCACTCATTTCATTCATTCATTCACTCACTCATTTCATTCATTCATTCATTCATTCATTCATTCATTCACTCACTCATTCATTCATTCATTCATTCATTCACTCATCATTCATTCATTCATTCACTCACTCATTTCATTCATTCATTCATTCATTCATTCATTCATTCACTCATTTCATTCATTCATTCACACTCATTTCATTCATTCATTCATTCATTCATTCATTCATTCATTCATTCATTCATTCATTCATTCATTCATTCATTCATTCATTCATTCATTCATTCATTCACTCACTCATTTCATTCATTCATTCACTCACTCATTTCATTCATTCATTCATTCATTCATTCATTCTCATCTTCATTCATTCATTCACTCACTCATTTCATTCATTCATTCATTCACTCATTCATTCATTCATTCATTCATTCATTCATTCATTTCATTCATTCATTCATCTTTCATTTCATTCATTCATTCATTCATTCATTCATTCCACTCATTTCATTCATTCACTTCATTCATTCATTTATTATATTCATTCTTATTTAACCATTTTCGATGTTAATTTTCTTCTTGTCAATATGCCTGGAACATTTTGTCACCCATTTATTTCATTTGATTAAAATCAAGTATTGTTGAGAGGAGGGATATAAAATTGAGATAATGAATCAGAAGGGATTATTATTATTGTTATTATTATTATTGTTACTATTATTGTTACTATTGTTATCACTGTTACTATTGTTTCCCTCAAAACTTGTTTTTATAAATAGTTATTGCATTAGAAGTAACAATTCTTACTGATCAATCTGATAGCGTTTTCATTTGTGATATTACATTATTAGACAATGATTTTCATCGTTATCGATGTCAACGTTAACGTCGACGTCATTGTTGTCATTGTTGTTTGTTAAATTGTCATTATCATCGTTATTGTCATTGTTATCGCCGATATTTTCATCGTCTTTACCATCTAATAATTCATCTTTTTTCTATCAAAAGATTCATAAAAATCTTTGAATAAAAATTAGTGAGATTTATATTAATTTATAAACTTTTAATTTTCAAAAATTGTGAAACTTTGAAAAAACAAACAAACAAATAAATAGCAAATTAAATGAAATAGCATCAACAAAATAATAATTGCCATTGTTAAATCGAAAAAAATTGGAGTAATTTATTAATATAAATTGAAAATGATAATAATAATAAAGTAATATTTACTATTTTAGCCAATTAATATTCCAAGATTTTATAGAATAAACAAGCATTAATAACGTTAAGTTTATTAAAAATGGATGAAATTTATGTAAATCAAAAGGTATGAAAAGGTATTAAATAACATCAAAAAGAAAGATATGACTTGAATATCATTCCAATTATTATTTGTCCATGTAAACTTCGTGTAAGTGTCGATTCAATTAAATTTCATTAATTTAAATCACTAGTTTCAATAAACAACCATCTGATAGAAACTACCTTGTCTTATTGATAAACGTATGATATTGTCATTTTATCATCTTTCTTGAAAATTTCAAAATTTAACATTTGATGAATTGATCAAATTAATAACGTAATGAAATATAAACGGAAGAAGTATATAAAACAAAGTAAAAACTATGAAATCAAAAATTGATTAAAATAATAACTGAACTAAATGACTTCTTATCATTGATAAAAGAACATCAAAATTCTTATGATAATAAACATCCTTAAACATTATTTTGAGCAATTAATCAGTTGACACGTAGATTAATTTTTAAATTATAATTCAAAAAAAGGAACATTTTCAATTTTTCCCTGCTTTTGAAAATTTTAACTTTCCAAGAATTTTTTTGATCTCAAAAAATTCTCAGAAATCCTAATTACCACTAAATTACCACTGAAAAATGCTGCATTCTCAAATATTAAACATTAATTACCCATTCGTTTCGCTATTGAATTTTTTTTTTATTTACATAATATTTCTTTTTTTAATATTTCTATTTACATAAGATTGTGATTTTTTGGATGAATATCCGAAAAATAAACCAATAATTGTTTTAATCAATAATTTTAGCTTTAATTAAATTTCTAATAAAAATTATAACATTACGAGTCAAATATAAAGTATTATTTAAAAAAAGGTGAAAATGATAAGTATAAACTTCGGACTTCACCCCAAACCTTTTGAAACTACTTTAAAAAAAGAAATACATTTGCGAATTTTTTCTTTCTCTTACCTTTTTATGAGGTATCATTTTAAATCGTCGAAAGTCCGGTTTTAATCAAAAAAAAAAAAGGAAAAAAAATGAAAACGATAAAAATCCATTTCATTCATTTTGAAAGATACTAATAATTTGTTTATATTACTTCCTGTTTTCTCTATTTTATTTTATTCTAGAAAAAAAAAACAACTTTTTTTGCTATAATATCATGAATAATTTATCATTATATTCTTTTCTTTTATATTCGATTTTATTTATATTTTACAAAAATAATCTAAACCTGTAAAACAATTCATAATAAGTTAATCATATTAATTAATTGTTTAAGAAATGTACGAGGAATTTAACAGTTTAATGAAAATAAAAATTGAATGAAATAATTTCATTTGAACGACTTTTCATCACTGATAAATAGCACAAAAAAAACAATCATTTGATTTTCATATCATTCAAATTTACAATTATTGAATATATTTTACCTTCATTTCATTCAATTGAATTCATAACTTACTTTCTAATCTTCAACGTATAATCTTTTCATTCTAATTGAATTCATTTCAATTCCATTTTAATATTTTGTTTTTATTTGGTTTTACATAAATCTATAGCTTTTATAGTCAATAAAATGCATAATTATTTGGTATAAAAATAGAATACCTCAAAACATACCTGTTTGCCCCGCTAATTAATTATTTCTCTTTTTTGCTACAATTAAAATTGAGTATATTTTGCTTTCATTTCGTTCAATCGAATTTTTGGAAAGATTATTTCAACATTTTTTATATGTATAATATATGTAAAACAAACCTCCAAAAAAAAAAAATGCAACTTTGATCACAATGATAAATGCGCCTAACATTACTATCAAATTGTCCTTGCACTTTCATTATTGTATAATGAATGAACTTTTTTTTTCGCTTCCATTATAATTTAAAATTTGATATCATCGAAAAAAAGAAATGTTTAGATGTGTTAGAGGAAAAAGCTATCAAGTTTTAAAATGAAAATGAGAATATGTATTTGAATTATGATGACAAATATGTTTTGTATTATTATCAAATAAATGCCTTGCGCTTTTTTTTTTCTTTCATTGTTGTACAATGAATGAACTTTTTTTCTTTATCATGATAAAAATTTGATATTATCAAAAAAAAAAGAATGAAATGAAATGAAAATATTTGAATACGTTTGACAAAAAAAAGAGAGTTTTTTTCCACTAATTTTTTTTTTAGATGAAAAAAGTGGAAGTGAAAAAACTGGTATTTGAAAACAGTATTCAATGAGGTTTAATAGATAATACGTAATTGAAAATTTGGAAAAAAATTGGCAAACATTTAATTTAAATCTTAAATAATAATTACAAAGTTTGTTAATATTGGAGAAGAATCAAAAAAAGAACAAAATGATATGAAATGATTGAAAATGATGGATGGAATGAATGAATGAAAAACATGAAATGTTGAATAAGAAAATGAGAATAATAGAATGAATAATAATGTAATTTCATTCTCTAAAGTTATCATTAAAAAATTTTCTTCTCTTACCCTTAATTTAAAGCAAAAGAAGAAAAAAAAATTTTTTTTAGGGATATTTTTTTTTTTTTGAATTAAAAACAAATATATTTAAAAAGTTTTTTTGTTGAAATTCATCATCAATCTAAGCTACACTTGTTTTTTACTTTTTCATCCCAAAATTTAAACACACTTTTTATAGGTAATATAAATTTGTAATCTCGACTTCCGCAGTATAAAAATTTGATCCAAAATGATAAGCAAATGATTTTGATATACTTAAATCTTAAGTTTTGAAACAAAAAAGTATCAGTTAGATCTGTTATGATTTGGTAGAAAATAAACGGAATTAAATTTTACACATCAAATTTCTCTTTCGTTTTTGGATATTTCAGTCAACAATGAGTTAAGAAAAAAAAGAATTAGAAAAATTCTTTTTAAATTTATTTATGAAATTTTTGATAAATGAAAAAAGGAGTTAGTGTGAAATATTGAAATGTATAAAATAACCGGAAATTCAAGTTTGTCTCTTTCGCCTCCTTCTTCAACAAATATGCGAAGCAGTCGAAAATTCAAATTTATCCTCCTCAAAAAAAAAAACTACCAATAAAACTTTTCTTTCCCGTAAATTAATGAAGTGAATTTAATTTACTTCTCTGTTTTTTAGATTCCACCTATTAGGAGGTATTCATCATTGATGTTTACAAATGCTTTAACATTGCTTAAATTATATTTGGTTAATCTGAAATTTGAAAAAAAAAGTTACTTAATTATGTAATTAATGATAATATAGAAAACTGAGCTTTTAAAATAATAGAAATATGAGATTATTGTGACATCAAAATGGAAAGAAAAATATCAAACGGATAAAGTATTAAGCGACAAATGCATGATATGATATGATATTATTATATCAGATATAACAAACTAAAAATGAAAAAAAATGTAGTTTAAATCGAAATTTTTTTAGGCAAAACAAAAACAAAAATGGGAGCTCATTAAAATGGAAATACAAATAGTTTTTTTATTACTTTCTATACTTCTAATCAATGTAATAACTAGACAAATTGAAATCAAATTTTTTTTAAATTTCGATTTAAATTACATTTTTTTTGAAATTACTTTTACAAATGCATGATATTATTATCTGATATGACAAATCTAATGATGTTCTTTTTGATAGCAATTGACAGCTTTACCCCAGAACAATTAACATTAAAAAAATCAAAAAATAAGCTGAAACCGGAATTTTAAAATTTTAGCTTAAATTATATCATTTCTAGATAAACCTATGTTATTTTACCAGCCAATAAATACTTCGGAATAATTCAAATTTCGGAATGTATCTCATACTGATGTAAACCGTAAAAGTATAAGAAGTTCAAATAAAAACGATGAGAACCAGAAAATCTTGAAAATATATTAAAACAAAAGTTAAAATAAAAGCCAAAAACGCTGAAAGAAGTTAAAATATTGAATGAATAACACACAGAAAAATTATTTCAAATTTAATCAAAAATTGACATTATCTTACCTATAAGTATTTATGATTATTCGGCTCTCAATAATGTCAATAATGATAAGAGAAAAGTACAGCTATTGCCGAAAACTTACACAACATAGAGCAGTCAATTTAAATTTTGCTATGATTATTTAAGTGAACCTATAAATCAGTAAAAAATGATGGTTCATTGTAATTTCTTACTGTCCTTGAAACTTTATTATTATACTTGCATCTGAACCATACTTTTTCACTAAAAGTAACCCTACCAATGCTGTAAACATTTATTGACTTAAAATGTTTACACACGTTAAATTTAAACTTAAAATTATCAAATTTGAAATATGGAATGCAATACAATGTGCTAAAACAATAATTATTATCTCAGCTTTTTGAAAACATTAAATAAAAAAACACATTCGGAGAAAAAAAATTTTTTTTTTATTATTACCCAACTATAAAATGACATTTAGGTCAAATTTTTGTAAATTTTCTGATAATTTTTTGAAAATGCTTAATAAACAAAATTCATTTTGGACAATCTGAAACATATCTAATGCAATGGAATTTTATTTTACAGTTCAAATAATTGCAATTTCATTTCTTCTTTTTCCTAATTTCCTTTCAATCATTTTTTTTTTTTTTTTGTTTTTCTTAATCTTTTTTGATTTAAAAAAAATAAAATAAAAGAAGAAAAAATTTCAATCTGTCAGCTTGCAAGGCATTCTCATAACAAATTTAAAACATAATTTAAAGTTTGAATTCCACTTATCAGAATTGATAAACGTTAAAAGCTTCAAATCTTCAAAATTATTAAAATTTCCATATGCATTATTTGATAGATTCACTTAATTCGTTTGTTTTTTTTTCTTTTTTTTTTGATTAGCATTTTTCTAATTTTTTTTCAATCACTTCATTATTCTCACTTGCATTATTTATTATTATTTTTCCAGGAAATATCGATTAGTCTATAAAGAATGATTAACTAGCAGAACAAATAGAATAGTAAAATTTGCAAATTGAGAAATAAAATTTTTCAAAGAAATGATAAACGAAATGTCAAGAATTACTTCAAAAAAAACCGACTCGAAAAAGTGAAAGCGGAAGTATTTTTTGAAAATAAATTTTCAATTTTTTTTCTTACTAATTAATAGAATTGACATTTTATGGCAATTTTAGTAAATAATCGCAAAATTTTAGCAACAAACTCAGTTGGCACAAACTTTTTTAAATTCTTATTTCTAAATTTAGCAGAATTCCAAGATTTTTTTTTTATTTTAATTCATTCATCTCTACAAAATGATTCGACAGCTGTAAATATAATAATGGAATAAAATTTTGAGAGTTTGGATGAAATTAATTTTATAAAATTCTGATGCGTAATCAAAAAAAAGAAAAAAACGAGAAGAGAAAGAGAAATAAATTTCGACACCATTATTATCATATTCAAGTCCAAACATTTGAATTGTATTTATAATTTTATACAAATCGTTTTATTTTTATTCAAGAAACCGTAAATGAGGAGAGAATTGAATTTCAAAGTTTCACCAGCGGAATTTTGGAGTGAATTGATTGATGATATGATTATTGACTGCATTGTCTATTATGATTCCATGAAGATATATTTTTCAACCTATTAATTAATTTAAATAAAAATGTATGACTTAATTATATGTTCAATATTATTTGTTTTTAAATCTAATAATTTATTTTTTAATTTACAAATTTTTTTTTATTCAATTATTTGTACGTTTATTTATTTCTGTGTTTAACAATAAATATTTAATTGCTATTGAATATAATCATAGAAACCGTTATCAAAATGAATGCGTGAAATTAGTTTCAGTTTCAGTAATATTAACCCAAAATGCAATTTTCATCACTTTAAAAGAAAATAGAAAAAGAAATTTCGGCGTTTTTTTCTATTTTTTTCCCTTTCTCTTTTCATATTTGATACTCAAAAAGTATTTATTCACTTCAGAAAATTCATTTTCTTTTTTTTCCTAACAATTTTCTTTTTTTTTCCCCTTTTTCTTTTCTATTAAGTACAACACTTCCATCTTTTTTCCAAACATTAAACAAATTTTGTTTTAGTGTCTCATAAATTATCACAATTTTTTTCTTCTTTTTATTTTTGACTAATCTAAATTAAATTTGTAATATCATTAATGAATGAACAAAAAGACGAGAAGAATTTGCGTTTAATATATTCCTTGCATGACTAACATTATCATCGATTATCATTTTTGATGATATTACTATCGCCATTATTATTTATTATTCTGTTTATTATTATTACTATTATTAATTATTGTTACTACTATTATTATGACTCATTTAAAACACATATCCATAAGACGTAATTATTGTAATGAATAAGACTAAACCATATAATTACACCACAACATTGGGATAATTTTTATAGAATGTTTTTTATAAGAAATGGAAAGTTGCTAATCTTTGAAATATTGTAATTATTACGATAATTACCGATAAAAACTAAAAATATGTCCAATTCTAAATGTTACTTTAATTAGCTACGAAATAATGCTATAAATATTTTCGTTTTTTTAGTTATAAGTGAAACAGTTAAGCAGGTAATCATGTCAAAGATCAAATAACTGGATTGAAGTTTTATTCCATTTAAATCAATCTTGAACTTGATGAAATTTAATGGACCAGCATTTTTTTTGATGTAGAAAGCATAGATGAAGCATCCACTCCCGTGTTTCTAACAAATTTGAAGATTGCAGAAATATTTTAAGGAGAAAATTCTATTTACTTTTTCATTACTGTTTTAACCTTTCTTCGTTCCTTCTTATTTTTATTTTATAAGTTTCTCCCTAATCCCCCCCCCCCCCTCTCCCACAAAGCTTTGAAATTGCGAAAGACTTTGAAATATCGAAAGACCATCTATGCATGTCATTTGGTACCAACAATATTAGTAAAACTGAAATCAAATATTTTACACCAACTCAATTGAGAATTTTGCTCGAGTCGTCTTCACTTCTTCCAAAAATTTTTTCCAGTTTCCTTATTATTTCTCTAATAATATCGAAATTTCCCAAATATCACACGAAGACATTACCACATGGAAGTACTTATCCTCTTTCTCGTACACGTAAGTCAGACATACATTTTCATTTACACTTATACCACACAAGTTAACTTATCTAAACTGACGTATGGATGTGAACATATTTCCGTTTTTATAATTTACGTAGAATCCGCAACCGCTCAATATTAATTTTACTGTGCTACGATTTAGATACAAAGTGTCTATTGACACTAACTTTATTCATCACAGTAAAGCAACCAATAAACAAACATTGATAAACTGATTCACTGCTAATAAAAGACAACAACGCATGAAGGCGCAAATGTCACCCTCATAATTTCTGTTTTTTGTGATCTCAATCTCAATAATGTGGTTAATGGCAACTATTTAATGACTAAATTCCATTTCACATTTTCATATGTTCTGATGTACTTACCTATCCCTCAGAGATTTATAAAGGCGAAAAAAAAAATGGAACTGAAGGAATCGTTTTCATTTTCTTGAACAAAACAAGATGTCACCAAACTATCATTTCCCAAAATGACCATTTTTTTGACTCGTTTCTCAATATTTCATAGATTTAAAGTCTAGATGACAACAAAATGAAGACTGAATGTAAGTGGCTATGTTCTCACCTCCATCACACTTATTAATTCATTTGAAAGAATTGAACGAAGGGATGCTAAAAAGAGTTATGTCATATCGATAGAATATTATCTCGAAAACTGTCAGTTGACTACCAATTGCTGCTATTCGTCACTTCTACGAATTCAAATGTAATAAGAAAGTACTTTCACTGAATGTCTTTCATTTCAAAAAGATATGGTCAAAACTTTTTTCAAGTTGACCAGATGATTTGAAACATAACAGGGTGGAAAAATCTTGAGAAAACAATTTGGGAAGATTTTTTTCCCGAAACTTTCGTCCTTCAGACAATAAGACAATTCAATTTAATAAACTTTTATTTCATAACTAACAAATGGTATAATTTGGAAAACTTGGTAAATAAAATTAGCAAACAATATGGCTTGGATAAATAGCAGAATTGGTAAATTTAACCGGAAAAGGAATAATAAGGAAAGGTGTAAACGGATGACAGATAAAGATGAATGAACCAATGGTGGATCCAAAGGAATTAAGAGTGACAAAGGGAAGGTAAATGAACCAATCAAATTTTTTTATTGTCATTTTATTAAACAAAAAAACTTTTTTAAGAGAATAAATCGCCTCATTTCCCGCGTGATCTATTGTATGATACCGCCACGACTGACATCGTTATGACCAAGCATTTCCATCATATTGGTACCATCATAACCGACATCATTGCAACCGAGTACCTTCATTATGTGATGTCGCTGATATCCAGAATGAAAATATAGAAACAGTAAATAAACCTTTTTTATTGAAAGCCATAAATCTTTGTGTACTTCTATCGTTTCACATTTGCGCCAACAGGAAGTACTGTAACAATATGTGGGCCATAAAAACACTAATTTGTAAGATAATGAAACTGTGTCCCTCATTCGATAAATAGAATAATCTTAAGCATTAAATTCCTTTATACAAATATCTATTTGAGCTAAATTTATCGATTAAAATACTGAGCATAGTTCGCGATCGATCTCCTTTTTTTCTTGTTACTGATACGTTTCATTAAATTTGTCTTATTGAAATTCGATTTGTTGAATTCGTTGTAGTAATCATTTTATTAGAATATAGGTTTAATTAACCAAGTTAGAGAAATCGAGAAAGAACTAAAGAGACATCATTAACGATTTCAGTTTGTCACGACAAAAAGAAATTGTCGATTTGGTACCGTCGTAACTAAGATTGTTGTAAGCATTATGTGGTATCATCATATCATCGATGATGTGTTCATTTTTTCATTGATTCATTCAAAGGAGTTCTCAAGCAAATGAAAAAATAGTGAAAATACAACAATGAAATTGACAGTAAAATTGGAATTAATACTGAACTATGTAAACAAAATGTACAAACAACAAGACATACAGTAAAACATAATTAAAAATTTCTAATTTAGGTAAAAAAAAATCTAGTGAGTTGAAATCAAAAAGTGTACAAGATGAACTAATTGAAAATACAATATAATCTCATCACATTGCCTTTCCAATTAAAAAGCAAATTTAGCAGCGCTAGATTAACCGTGAAAATGAAATAATTTAGAAATGAAATATCTCACTCATATTATGTTAGTTGTAACTTTGATTCTCAACAGTTTAATTGAGATTCAAACTTGCTGTACAAAGCTTCAATAGTTATTTCGTAAATTTATAATTGCACTATTTTAGTGTCAAAAACTGTCTTAATTATTTTTTTTAAATAATGAAGTGAGCAACAAAAACTGATAAATCCTGATAACTGGTAAACTGATAAATACGACTATAGTAAGAATTCTAACACTTTTTGATTCAATGAATGAAATGGACCTTTTATGAATAATCAAAACATCCATACGAATATTGCACAAAACAATTAGCGTCATTAACTGATTGACAAGGCGACACTGTCAAGCCAAAAATGAGTTCAAATTATGAATCAATGTATCACGAATTTCGATTATCGCAAATCTCGAAATAAACTAATAATAACAAAATAATAATAAAAATAAAAATCGTTCAAACTTTATTACGTTACCCATAAAAGGGTTAAAATCAAAATAAATAAATCATTTAACTAATTTCTCATTCCTCATTTAGTCATTTTTTCATCTTCTTTCTTTATTTATCTCGAATCTGATTAAATTCCCATCATTGTCCATAAATACCGAGAGTTTTTTGTCGATTATATCAGATGTCAATCTTAGCATAATTTTTGTTCACATAGCTATTTCTGTATCCGATAGGGTGTATAAAAATATTGTAAACTACTCACATTTTACGTAAACACAATCAACGATCATCCTCTAAAAAGCATATTCTATTTCCTCAAAAAAAAAAAACCTTTTTTACTAGTCCTTCGTTGACTTTCTGTTACAATAAACTCTTTGTATTATACTGCTATATCTCTTAATAAAGATATTAAGATATTTCTGTGTAATTTCTCAACGGACAACTGCTGGAAACAGTTTACTCCAGGATCAGAAGATGAAGAATCTCTTCGTAATAAAAAAAGCCCAATAATCCTGTGCCGAAACCTGTCAAATCAGTAAATTCTCAATATAAATTTTTTGATGCCAAAAGTACTCCAACGGCTCAAACGAGCATTTTGCATTAAAATTCCTTTTGAATTCGATAACCTTTGATTTGGAAATTTCTGATTTGCTGTGGCCGATGAGTAATTTCCCTTTAATTTCTTTAGCTATTACGTCATTTCTGCAATTTGGTTTGGTTTGATTTGTTTGATTTCTGTAATAGTTATTTAGCTACCAATGTCGCATTGCTGTGTGATAGCCATTAAATTAATAGCAACAAATTTTATATTTTCTGAATCGGTTGTCTCCTTTGAATCGATCGCCAATATCAGTAATTGATTTCTTAATTTCCTTTTTGGTTTTTTAGTTAAATTCTCTTCATTATCATTTCTCATGTCAACAATAATGTCGCTTTTCATCGAATGTGAATCAATGAATCCACAATTTGTGATTTTAATTGTTTCATTTTCCTTATTAAATCATGCATCTTGTCACTTCCTTTGTGTATGAAAAAAAAAAGATTTTTCAATCTTGTCTTTCAATTAGTACAAATGTCTGTTGAATTTTTTAATGAATAGCGATCAACCAAATAAACATTACTTACAATTTAGCACTTGAGTGTGTGTCATTTTTGGATTATTAAATATGATTTTTTCGGCAATTTTTCTTTCCGCACTTTAATTCTCACCCATTCAGTTAATATATTTGTTGCCATTATGAAAGCAATCAGAAAAACCAAGACAATAATGAAATTATAGGACTGATAGTAATTTTGATGACATTAAATGATTTCTGTATTAAAACTCTAACAATAACACACGTACAGAATTCTTGCCATTTTCATATCTCATAATAAACGATCTATTTACTAAATAATGCTCAAAGCAAGCATGATTAATTAAAATTAGGCTTATAAGAAGAATTTTAAGAAAAAGGAATTAATTTGATTTTTTCTTAAAAAAATCTTTGAATCGAAATGATTATAAAGTAGACGTAAAATATTATGATGAAACATATATCTAATAATAAGTTAGACTTTTAATATCGTCGATGTACGATATTGCTCCAAAATATTGAGAGATTTTATCAACGTAATAAGCATCATGATTATTGTAATATATAATACAGTCATCTGCAATAATTCTTTTAATCACTTATAGTTATCATAATCTTACTGTATGGAAAACTTTCTTTTATCTTAATGCTGAATACACACAAGAAAATGCATCTGAAAATTCCTAAAAATAACTAATTAATACATTTTTAATTTTAATTTCATACTGTGTCGAAGTTTCCCTTCAATCATAGACTTGCTGTTTAATCTGATTATATACAAAAAAGCAAAGCTAAAAATAGTCAAAAAAAAACTAATAGTGTTTCATTCCGCTGCAGTGAGATCAAAAATAATTGAAAAACGAACTTTTAGAATTTTCATTTTTTAGTTTTCATTTTTTTTTCTCATTTCTTATCAGTTATTTTTAATCTTATGTTCTACAACTTGTAAGTTTATGTCATACTTTTTTCCCTCAAGAATGAAATATTGTGAAAAAATGTATCATAAATTAGTCAAAAAATAAATTTCAAGTTACTTAAAGAAATAAAAGAAATGAGAGTTATCGATATGAGCGAAAACAATCAATATTCGGATAAAGATGCGAAAATAATCAATATTCGGATAAATAATGGTGTCAGTTTACCGCAGATTACTGGAAAAAGTTAATTGGAGTACTAAAGGTGCTGTAACACCGGTGAAAGACCAAGTTTTACTTGAAACATTTTTTTAAAAAGATTTCTTTTTTGAAATAAATGGTTTAACGAAAAAAAGTTTAATTACTGTTATATATATTTTGTAAATATACTTATTAACTAATAGCAAACTCATATAATTAAAGCATACGAATGTTCAAAACTATTCAAACCTTTGAAAGTTTAATCAATATGAAAGTTGTTGAGCATTTAGCATTGCAGAAGCGCCGGAAGGTAGAATAGGTCGTTTGGTTTCAATTTTTGAACAAAATTTGTTTGAATTGTAGTTGTTAATGGGTTAGATCAATAAAACAATTCATATTTTTATTTTTTAATTTTTTGGCAGAATTTGATTATATAAAAGAAAATGGTATGATCGATGTCGTTATTCAAATCGAACTTGTCTGTCAACTGATAGCGGAAAGTCAATTTGCCGGATGGTGACGAAATGCAGCTTCAAGAGGCAGTAGCAAATATAACGAAAGTTAATTACTGCTTCTATTAAATACTATAATTTTATTACCTTTTTTTTCTAAACATATTCCTTTCATATTAAAGATTCATGTTACTCATGCCATTTTTTCCATTAAATAAAATTTTTTCATTAAATAAATTATAAACGATTTAGGTATTCTCACAAATCAACATATGCATGAAAACACATTACAAATCAACACATGAAATCTATAAATTTATATTAAATGAATGAAAATTCTTGACCACTATCCGAAATATTAATTTTTAAGATTTCTGGTCAAATTTCTATCATCCATGATTTATTTTTTGCGACTCAATGATAACGATTATGAACTAGCTATAGATGTATTAATCAGACAAGACCAATCGGAAGGAATAACGGAAGAAGAAATAATTAATGGAATCTATACTATAAAGGAGTATGGAAATCTAAAAGTCGTCTAAAAAACTCAGAATTAAACGAACAAGGTTTACATCCCATATATCTTCCTAGACGTAATCGTATAACCGAAATCTTTATACAACAGCAATACGAAGAACTGTTTCATGCTGGAATAGCTCATACGATTTCAAGTTTGAGAAAAAGATTTTGGATACCCAAAGGAAGAACAGAAGTTGAAAGAGTTTTAAATAAATTCATGGGATGCAAAAGATGGAAGGCAAAGTAAACTGCCAACTATGCCTAATTACCCAGCATTTCGAGTAAGACGATCACGAATATTAGCACGAGTTGGCTTGGATTATCTAGGCCCTGTTTCCGTCAAAACAGAAACAGGAGTTACAAAAAGATGGGTTGCTTTATTTACATGTCTTGCGACTAGAGTAGTGCATTTAGAATTAGCAGACAGTTTATCTGCAGAAAGTTTTTTGAATGTTTTCAGAAGATTTGTCGCATGACGCGGCTATCCAGAAATAATTTTAAGTGATAATGCCGGTCAATTTCTGTCAGTTTTTCAAACCATAATGGAACAAGAAAGACAATTGACCAAATTCCTAGCTAGACATGGAATAAAATTTTCGAAGGCGCCTTGGAAGGAACATTAAGAAAGGTCGTAGGTAGGAAATTGCTAAAAGAAAAAGAGTTTATAACCTTAATAGTGGAATTGAAAGCATACTTAATACTCGCCCACTAACCTACTTTCGACGATTCCAAAATCCTAAGACCTATTGATTTTATTATACTAGACGTATGTCTAATGATACCTACTAATAACACCGATAATCAAAATGATTATACTCCTCATAAATTAAATACTCAAAAGAAACTTATCAGACAGATATTGGGCAAGAACAATGGAAACTCTGGATACATTCTGGAAAATATGGAAGGAGGAATACTTAACCAGCTTGAGAAACGTACACAAGTAGAACATAAATCTCGGAAAGGTGCAGAAATTAGAGCCACTGCTGAAGGAGAAATTGTAGTAGTAAACGAATCAAACGCTCCTCGTGGTACCTGGAAATTAGCAAAAATAAAGAAACTCAATAAGGGATAGGATAATAAGATAAGAAGTGCTCTAATAGAGTTACCATGAGGAAGATTAATGAATCGACCTATAATATGTTATATCCATTGGAAATTGAACAGAAAGAAGATACGAAGGACCAATCAACAAATATCGAAAGATATAATAAATGAAACTGATAAACGAGAGGAACCCATAGCTCAACGAATTAGAAGTGCTACAAGACAAAAACGAACTTCAACAAAAAACGAAGAATGACTCAAGTTTTCCCATCCGAAATCTCCAAATTAAATTCTCCGTCGGGAGTGTCGCGGATTTTAACGGATTTTAATATCGCGAAACTCTGAGAGTTGAGAATATGCGTAAGAAATATATTCTATAAACTCTTTGCAATCTAATGTTTATATCTTGAACTCTTTGTTTCCAATTCTATGTTTAGGCTGTAAATCTTTTACATATTGTTTACACGGTATCAGCTCCTTATTTAGTTGATCTCATTGTTGTGTCGCCACTGACTGTAAATTATCTTTGAATCTATGAGGTTAACAACTTTTGCTTATCTGATGTCCTTTGCGGTTTGTCAACTAGTAAATAGATTTGCTTGTAAACCAGGTCAACAGCTCTTTGTTAGACCGATTACTCTTTCGGCAGGTCAGTAAATCATATACTTTATTCACGCATATTGCTTGTTATATGAGGAAGTCACCCTTGTTGAAGGGGGCATTGTGTGTTTTCTTACCAAGAACAAGGAGAGTTCAATTTCAGTTGTTCTCTATCAAGTTATTGTACTATTGCTTCTGTTAATAAAGGAATTATTATATTCCTCTGTTACCCACATATTTACATCTACATCCAACGAATATCCCTAAAATCAACAATCTCTCCAAAAATAATAAATTAAATTATCAAATCTTCCACGACAAAATTTTGCTTCCACGACAATAACTGAAAATTTTTGAACTTAATTATGCTTATTATTACTTAAAAATTTGCAATTCTAATTTACACTGTGATCAAATCATCATAAAATATGCTAAAATCCTGTAAAAATTGCTGATCATTTGTTTAAACTATATCACATTGATATCATTTTACACACAATCATAATTACAATGTAAGAGCTATCAATTTTCTATAATAATTCATTACTATACAACTTCATCAAAATTTGAAAATCATATTTTGATAAAGTTCACTGCTTTATTCATAAAAATTGTATTTTAGATGAAATTTTATTAGCACAGAAAGTTCATTTTACTTTTTCGTAATGGCACAGAAAAGTTCGTTTTTTCATTACGTGAAAAGAAGCAGGTTTGCAGACGGTCTGTAATTGGTTTGCATGTGGTTTGTGAATGGTTTGTAATTGGTTTGTAAAAAGGTGTTGTCTTTCGAAGTTGATTAATTGAAATGCTGGTAAAATGATGAAGTGGTGAGAATGTGAAGTGATATTGGATAATAAAACATTTTTCTTGTTTTCAATTTGTATAGCAAAAACTTTTCAATTCATTTCAAAAACAAATCTTATGAACAAAGTAGTGAATTTTATAAAAATATGATTTTCAAGTATTAGTGGTCGCAAGTGGTTACAGTGGCAGGTGGTTGCAAGTGGTTACAGTAGCAGGTGGTTGCAAGTGGTTACAGTAATAGGTGGTTACAGTAACATGTGGTTGCAAATAATAGGAAATGGCAGTAGAAAGTGGTAGAAAATAATAGCAAGTGGTGACAAATAGTGGTAAATGACAGCTAGTGGTTCAACAGTAGTTTTATCAGTGAAACAGTAGTTTTATCAGTGACATACTTTCATGATTTAATGTATATGTGTTATGTTGTCATTCAATTTTGGTTTCCTTTGTTTGTACCACTTGCTGCTACTTGTATTCAAATTCATTTAAATTCAATATTAGAAAAATGTATGATGGCTTATGACCTTCTTTGCTAAATTGATGTTCGCGTAGTGGTTTTTTATGTCTAACTATCAATATTTCCAATATTACAATTCGCCTAAGCCTAAGCAGTGAATGAGGTTAGCATGTACTAAGTAACAGTAACAGAAAAAAAACATGCAATTAATGGAATAAAAAAATGAGGGGCTATGAGAAAAAAACTAAAACATTAGCAAGGAGACAAGCTTTAAAAAATTAAAAGAAAGAAAGGAATAAAAAAATGAAAAGAAATAATATTTAGGGAAGACTTTCGAGAATTAAGGTTTAATCAACATGATGTATAAAATAAGCGAAGTTTATAAAAAAATATAAGAAAAGGATTCGTAAAATGATAAATATTTCTTTTTTCAAGAAAAACATGCGAAAGTGAAATCAGTGATAAAAAAGAAAAGGTGAATTGCTAAATAAAGAAGATATTTGCAGAAAAAGAAAGAAAAAAAAGCTAATTTAACAAATTAGGAAAAAAGTCGACTTACTGCAAGGAAGAAACTATAAATTCTTCTTCGAAATTTCAAAAACAAGATCTTCAAAGAAATTAGGATAAAAAAACTTCAAACATATGTTAACCATAAGTAAAAAATAAACCTCTTGCATTTAAAACTCTTAATTGCTACTGCAAAAAAACCAAAAAAAAAGGTGAAAAACAAAATCGAAAACAAATGACAACTGTAATTAACCTAAATAAGAAAATAAGTCATAAAAAACGAAGAACGAAAAGTAGATAATAAACGGAACGGATCCCATAAACTGTTTTGCCACTAATAGGCCATTGAACTTAGGCATAAATAATAAGGAAGAGGGAAAGAAAAGGACAATGAATGCTTCGGATCGTTCTTTAATAATAATTGTAATTAAATGAGGATATGTTTATTACATGAATAATTGGCTTATAGCCACAATTAAAGGACCAAACAAAAAACTCAAACTTTAATATGTAAAAGACAAAAATGTCGATGTATAAGTTAGAGAACGCTGAAACGTACAAAGGATCAAAATCCCCGCCAAAAACTCTCTCATTCAGTAATACCGCCTGTGAGTGATTTCATAATAAGTAGAATAAAGGAATTTTCGAAAAGTTTTTGATGACATTAAAGTTGTCATAATATTTCGAGTGATTGCCAATGATCTCTCCTTTACTTTTCTTATATTTTGGTAACATTAAAAATAATCACAGTTTTACAAATCTGATTAAAGTAATAGTCGCATATTCTTTTTGATAATTTCATCACTTTTACTGTGATCCTAATAGCACAATTCATTTGTATAACGAATTATTTGTAAAACTAAGAATGCTTTTAATGTTACCAAAAATATTTTAATTTAACTACTGTTTGTATTTACCGTATTGAATAGATGTTTTTGACTTTTTTTTTCCATAAATCTTTATTATTTTTTAAAAAAATTAGATAAATCAAACTTTTTTGATAAAGCCATATGCTATTATTATATGTGCAAATTTAGTAAAGCTAACTGTTAAATTCATAAGACTAATCTTATTTGTATATTCCTTAAACATGTATAAAACTACTTCAACTTTATATCCCAAGTAAAAATAGCTGAGTTTATCTACATCGAAGAATATGTGTGCTGCTTAATGTGTCGAAAATTGTTTCCATAAGATCATCCGATCTGACAGCCGAACATAGACTTGATTTTTAGAAAGTTGTCAGCTGTTTGTTCACTAACCTTCTTTGTTCTAAACCAAATGTACATTGCAATGTCGAAATATTCTTCCAGTTTGGCAACCACTTTTATGAGCAACTGGCGTAATGTTACAAAGCAATTCTCACGATTAAGATGACAGACAGCTTTTCTCTTTCCTTGTTATCTAACTAAATCATTATTGATAGTCTCCAGATTTTTGTTTTTAATTTTTTACTTCGCCCTCATAACTCAATTTCCATTGTTTAGGTCACTACTTCAATTATTATGTCAAATATTTTAATAAGCAATTTCTTTCCCTCTTATGTAAACTGTTTTCCTTTTATTGGTAATTTAATATAAACTGACTTAATTGTTCTTCTTGAATTTTTTATACATAATTGCTATCAGTTTGTGGCATGTTTGTTTTTAACAGTTATTTTCCCAGTTTCACTCATTTTTTATTGGCATTAGTTATGCTTTGGTGCACATTTTGAAAAGATATATATATATATATATATACGTTATGCATGCATAATCAATTGATCATCCCCTTAAGAACTGATTCTACTTGCTGAACGACCTTAAATTTTACTTCTTCCTCGTTTACCTTCCTTTATATACACTCTTTTTATTTGTATCTGTTAATAAAGATATATTAAAATATATCCCTGTGTAATTTCGCTATCGGCAATTACGCGAAACAACTTACTCCGAGAGCAGAAGGTATAAGAAGTAAGATTTATTCATATTTGGTGTTTGAACCGAAACAGAACAAAAACAAAAAAGCACTTCGGAACTACAAAAAACTTCATTACCTGATGGAAAAGAGCAATGAATTATTTTAAACTTAACTTCTATTATGGCCAAAAAAAATTATCCATACATTATGACTAGAAATTCAAATCTTTATCGAAATATTTCATTGTAGTATGAAACTATGGGTAACTTTACATGTTTAAGTTAACTAAGAATTGAATATTTTACAAAAAAATATTAAAAATGAGCCAAAAAATCGTTGCAAATTATTCTGATGTGTGATTCAAAACAAGAGATTTGAAAGACAGTCACCGAATATTTCAACACATATATACAGCTGCAACAGTATTAGACAATGTAAACAAACATTGCAGCCAACTTAATCATGAGAATTCAATTTCTAATTAATTGTCTGGGTTAGAAAAGAAAACAACAAACAAGTGCATAATTTTAATCATAGAGAAAAAATAAACAGAACATCCGTCTTAATTGCATATCTCTTCTTCCCGCCAATGCTTCATGCTCAGAGGATTTCTCTCCTTTCAAAACAATTTCATATCAATTTTAAAATTCATCTCACTCAAAGTTACATTTTTCAAACCAAATTTCTAGAAATTTTCGTTCCTTTTAAAGTAAGCATAAGACAAAGAAATAGAAATCCTAGCCGAGACTATTCAATCGATTTAAGAAATAAACTTTTGAAATCTTAATCAGATTACCCAATTAAGACATTGAATTTAATAATAAACTACATAATTGTCAAGCTGAATGGAATTTGACAATTTATGTAGTTTGCATCTACACTGAATATTCACTAGAAAATATTCCATGATAATGAGGTTACAAGAAAAAGAGATAAAGAAATAATTCATTGCAAGATACGGATGAGTAAAGTTAGCTGACCGAATGATGCCTTAAAAATATTTTTTCGCCGTTTTTCATTGTGGAAGTTCCAAAACTATCCCATAACCGTTTCTGTTCAGATCTGCCCGCTTTTTATTCGTAACTTATATAATTAACCGCCAAAGATTTTATAAAACATCAATTATATAAGACCCAATTATCCATTACCCCTAGTGCATTACAAAACGGTATCACAAATGAAACAGCTGTAGGATCAATTTTTCAAAGAAATGCGAAAGCATTTAATCAAATGCTTTGTTGATTTTTAAATGCAAATCACGCGATAGTCAAACATAAAAAACAAACTGTTTAATTAAATACCCTGTAGTATTTTAAATGTAACCGTATGATATTCAAACATGAGATGAAAATCAAATGAAACATTCAACATATTAAAAACAATTTTTCACTTTCATCAATTATAAATCAATTAAACATTTGTTGATTTATTATCGATAAGAGATTTACCGTATTCAATAAGAAATTTATCGTATATACACCCCATTTTTTATTAATGGTTCATTAGAAGGGTAATCATGCTGCTATTACTATTTGCTTTTCTTGAAAGGGAAGACTGAAGAGATTTCCAGGAAGATTATTGTTGAAAATAAGAGATCGTTGAGTCTAATACATTCGAAAGAGATCGTAATGAAAAGTAGAGAAACTGAACACTGTTAGAAATTAGGAACGATTCTTAGGTGTCATACATACACCCCATTCTTCCATTAAATGCTTCATTAAAACGGTAATCATGCTGCTGTTACTGTTTGCATTTTCATTAATACATAGTTGTCGCCAATCAATTAATTTCAATTCTATGCATTGCTTTGTAGCATTATGATAGTAGAAACTAAAATGAACAAGTCTTTTTTTTTTCATTTTCCTATTTTTCCAAACAAAATACTGCATGTATCATATAGATTATAACTTTTTATGAAATTACTTTGATTAAATCTGATAAAAAGTAAAAGTTTTTAAAAGATTACTTTTTCCAAGTTGCATCCCAACTTTGAACCAATTCTGTAATTGCGCTATTGTAAAAACCACATTTCATTTCCGCATCAGAATCGCTCCTCTAAAATGTACATGTGGGTATCTTCCATCAAAGATTCTTGCTGATGTTTTTTATTTGAATTACTTTATTGGAAATTTTTTTTAATATAAGATACTATCAACAATAGAAAAGACCTTTTAATTTATTTCAATTTATTTTTTTTTCCTCTCAGCATAAGTTAATTTTAGATTGTAAGTTATACAAAAACAAGAAAAAATGGAAAACTTGCTATAGGAATTGTGAATAATATGATAATTGGCATTTCGACATAGGCATAATCACTTTTAATTTTTTCTAAATCATCCGTGAATTCCACTTCTTTTGTACGCTCTAGCGTGTACTGCTTAACATAAAGTCCGTGTAAAACATACTGAAAATATGGGAATAAGAGATTTTGATAATTTTCAGCAAAAGAAAATGGATTAATTAGACGTTAAATGTTTTAAAGGTTCCAAGACACTGAAAAGCTTTCTTATTACAGTGAATATAGAATTCTATATCATTTCCGATCTAAAGCTAAGTGAAATAATGGAAATAAACTAAATTTATTTAAGAGAATGAAGCACTATTTAAACAAATCCTTACAAGTTAGGTTAATTTGAGAAATAAACTTTATATATGAAATAGATAAAAGCAGAAGAAGAATAGTCCTTACGGCAAATTTTCTTATAAATGATGTAAATTCTTCGGGCATTATTGACCTTTTTACAACCCAGTCCTCACCAACAGCCAAGAAAATTTTCAGTCCAGCAACGTCGATGGAAATACGTGTCAAAGCGTCAGACAAAATTCTAAATTCATCAGCTTTAATCAGATAATAATTATCCAACCAATATTTTGCGACAGAACAATATATTACAGTAATAAAACGAAAAAATAATATCGAAGTACTTGCCAGTTCTATAAGGTACCAAAAAATAACCTGAAATGGATTGGAGGATAATTGGCACGAGATAGATGGGTTTTTGGACAACCACTTTTTTTCACACCGAAAACATTCCCATTCAAACGATCAAATCTTGAACCAACAATAAACCTGAAGAGAAGAAGAGAAAAGGAGTAATTTCAGGTATTACACGAAAAATGTATTTCTCATCATAAAAGCATAGATACTGACCAGTTACGTATGTCACCACGTGTAAATTCGCAGCTTTCACAGAAAGAACGTGCATTAACGATATCAATTGGTCGTGATATAGTTGACTTAAGCTGTAAGAAAGACTAAATGAACAAAGAGAAATGATATTTCATGAAGCAATCTTTCAAAGTGCATTGCTCTTCTTATCATCCATCACTTATCAACAAAAAGACTTCACATAATTTTGGAAATTTCATATTGTGCTACATCCCAATTAGCTTTTCAAACGTTAAAACCTTTTTTTTTCAAAACTCATTTTTTTTTTTTTTTGTATTAATGATGAAGAAAAGAACATCCAGAAAATTACCACAAAAAAAAAGGAAAAAACGCTTAGGAAATACCGGTATTGCATGAATACTTGAAGCCTAAATATGACCATTTATTCTTTTTATCTTTTCTAAACATATCATTATTTTATCATTCAATCAATAACAAACTTACGAAAAAATCGTATTCACGAGGAGGCAGGTTTCCCACTTTCTTTCTTTTCTCTTCCTGAAATACTAAGCAATAAGAAATATAGAGCGAAGAATTATTGGTTTATATTCCACTAAAATCTTGAAATTGAGTCGAAAAGTGCTAGCTTCCCGACTCAATTTCAGGATTTTACCTGCTGAATACTGTTTCTAGTAAATCCAATAAACATTGAGATCATCGCTCTAAAGCTTTACGGATCTTACCCATCTTGTTTCTGTGTTGCATAATACTTAGAACAATTAAAATATTACCCATCAAAGAAGCTCCGAAAAATCCTCGTACGATGTACATGACGTATGTTCTAATTTATTATTCATTGATGCATTTTTTCTATACATTAAAGAGAATAATGATGAAAAACAAAAATAAACTAGGGGAAAAGAAATGAAAGGGTAAAGTGACCATTATCACTAACTATCAATGACCATTACATCTCAGTCAGATTCCCCAAATACAAGTGTTAAAATCTTATTGTTATGCTCCTACATTCATTTAAGGAACCCAAAGTTAAAAAATGGTATTTTTTATTAATGTTTCCTACACAAAGCATGAAAGAAGTTGCATGTAATTTTAATGCTTATAAACTATCTAGCATAAGTTTTTCGAGGAAAAAATACTTCAGTCACTTACATCTGGCATAATTGCTGATCCCCGTGGATACTTCTTGCGATAGTCATGAAATCCGATAATATTCATACCATCCTGAAATGGATTTGAGAAAACTAATTTCTAAAAAAAAAAAAAAAAAATACAGCACTAGTACTCATAACTTGGGGAAACGCACCGTTGTTGAATTTGGATTACTCGATACTTGGATTATAGAATATTTATCCTCGCCAACAAAAAGTACACTTCTAAAACAAGTCCTTATTGCAGAGAGTTTTATATATTAATTAGATATATCCTAATACATTCAGTATTGCATATCATATAAAACAGGAATAGCTCAAGTTATAAAAGACTGATTTTTAATTTTCTAATATGTATGAACAAGAAAAGCTAAACTGCAGAATGAACAAACTTTTTCACTGGTTGTAATTTTTCGCTGGTATTTTCATTTATCTTTGCACCAACTTTTCGAATCTTCACAAAACTCAAATTATCATATTTTTGAGCAGACTGAGTCATAACCCTAAAATTTCATGCATTATACTACAAGGAAAAAAATTTTCTTGGAGAAAACAGAATCTGAAAATAATAAAAAACCAAGCATTATCTATGGAACATGACTAGAAAGGTTCTGACAAGGTTGCTGTTGGACCCACTTTATTTTAATTGGATTCGTAGTAGTTGCTGAATTGATATCTAGCTGAGATATTCCAGCTGGGCTTGAGATATTGATAGCAGTTGACGAGTATGGAGATGTCATTGATTGATTTGGAATGTTATTGGTGGAATTCGGACAGTTAGTTTTTCCAGTTACAGAAAACTAAAAAAATGAGTTTCTTCAAGACCAAATGAATAATATATTTCCTGAATTCGTAGGACTCCAGTTCATTTTCTAGATGTAAAAAAAAAGTTACAACTTTGAAATAAAAAACCTCAGTCCATGAAATAAAACTCTATAGTAAGTTAACAACTATCAAAGCCATCCCTGAGATTTACATCAATTAAGAGATATTTGTTCAAAAAACTTCGATTGTTCGATGAACAATAAAGTAGCCAAAATGTAACAACCTCCAAAAATTGCTATAAAAAACAGCTACCAACTACCAGATCGAAACAAACGAAGCTGAGATGAAATATGGTTCTTAAAGAAATTTTAGAATTACATGAAAATAAATACGGTTAGTGATAAAGAGTTGACAAAGAATTTCAGGACGAATTAATGATTATGAATAAGCAGTTATAATGTACATTAATTAAAAGAAACGCTAACATTATTTCGAATGTGACTTGACATATGACAGTTCGTAGGCTCTTCTTTTGCAGATAACAAAAACGAATGGGGCTGTTGTAAACAGTACTGATTACCAGCTTCTTGTACCTTTAACGATGTTCGTATTTGGTAATGTATGATTCAAAATCCTTAACTTCATTGACATGGTTTTCAATCGCATTTTAAACCCAAATTTCTTGACTGAATGTTTACCAGTCAGCATGAAAACAAAAGAAAAAATTTTCCGCATTGGAACTTATGAAGCCTAAAGGAAAGAAATAAAGCTAAATAACAGTTGACAGTCACTTAAGCCACTGTGATTTGTTCCGTTTCATCTAGAGAGTAAAGTTAACTACAGATGAAAAAAGAAAAAACCTTAATTCTTAAGTAAAAATAACGACATCAAATAAACATTTACAACAAACCGAAAATGATGGTAAAGTAATTGAATTGCTCGAATCAGACTCTTCACATTCCATTAAAGCTTCTGCACTTATTGGACCAGTGAAGCTCCTAGCATCAGGCGAGTTAGGTATGACTAAAATATTAATTCAATCTATAGTAAAAATCTAGTTTTTAGGTTAAAACCTGATTGATGAATATGTGGATTATTCGATTACTGCTCTAGAATATCTTCAAGCTTATTTTCCAAATGTTTCACCGCCACATTGAAATTATTTAAAAGACACCCCAATTTCGTAGATATTCAACTTAACAGCTGCTAATTCATTTCGATTCCACTATAAAACAAAAAAGAAAAAGAAAAACTAAAATACCGTAAAAAAAACTAAAAGAGAAACTAGTGGCACTTTGCTACTATCGAGTTATTATTGAAAAGTTCTAACACATACTAGTTTTCCGCTTGAGAAGTTATTCTTTGTAATAGATTAAAAAGGAATGACAACTGTCATGATTAAATTTTGTCGCAATATTTGAAAACCATTGGTACCTTGCAGATCCGTATGTAAAACATTTGACTGAGATAATTTTCGCTCATCATTGGCCTGAGATTTCCTTTCAATTTGTTTTTGTCGTTCTTCCTTACGAAGTTTGTATTTATTCGCAGCCATTATTAATATGGCGTCACTAGCTTCCTGGAAATATTTAATTAACGTAAAAAATTTAAAACAAGTTATGCTTGTATTTGTTCAAATTAGCATTATGCAAAAATGTATATAGCACAGAAAAAAATAAAAACAGCTATTTTCAAACAAATTTAAACAATAAAATTCTTTAATAATTACATCGGAAGTTTCTGTGTAATTTTTGGCTTGATAAGTTATTGGAGGAGTGAAAACTGAGTGTGCTTCAGTTTGTTGCATCGCGTGACGACGTTTGCGCATTTCGTTGGCTTCTTGTTTTCTTGTAAGCACAGCATCCAGTTTTCGTTTTCTCCTTTCCTTCGCCAGCTAAACCATATGGTGATAGATTTCGTCAAAAAAATCAACAATAACAAATCTTCACAATTTTGTAATGCAAGGTTATTTTAGTAATGCAAATATAAGACATCGAAAAATGATATTATGCTATCATCTAACTACACTAACCAACTATCGCTCTTCTACTTTTTCTTAAATAGTTTTAAAATCTTACTGTAGCACAATAGCTCAGAGACGTTTCTAACAGAAAACCTATTCAGCAGATACTGCCACAAAGTTCTAACAAGGTTAGATATGTTTACAAAATATTGCAGGAGACACTCTGTCGTTTTCGAAATTCTTCCCGAAAACAGGACGAAAGTGTATAGATTTTATAAATTCCTTTTGCTATACTAATTGGAAAGCAAAAATAGATAAACTTGATAAATAAACCTTCGTTGCAAGCTCTTTTTTATCCAACTTTTTTTCTGCCTCACTTATCATTTTCAGTTGTCCCACATCATCTAAACCTTCACTCTTTATCCGTACTTCATCGATCAGTGCATGAATACTTCCCGCACATAATATCAAACTTTCCCATTCATTCGATCCTTTACTCATTGATGCTTTTACTGCCTCTAATATCAAACTTCCAACATGTATGCATTCTAAACAAAGAACATTTGCATAATTTCAAACTCCAATACCACAATCCTAACCAACCAAAAACCTCATCTTTCCAATCATAATCGTTCAACTTTCATTCTGTAATAGTAGGAATGAAAAGAAACCATTTAATTGCAGCAATTCCATCACTTTCGCAATCAGGTTCATAATCGAGAAACCAACGGTACTCAGTGCATTCGCTTCTATGATATTACCTTCCACGCGAAGTTTCTGCTCACGTTTCATGCACAACTCCATTACAACCACTGCAACATAATCAACTTATTAATTTATAGCAGTGTCAAATATTAGGAACGACCAATATTTTAATTGGAACATAATTAACTTATCAACTTATTATAATGCCAACTATTACGAACGATGTGGTCTAAAACACGTTCAATTTAATTGACGGATATGTTAAACGGAATGATTCAGTACACGTCTTCATAACATCCTTGAATAGTACAAATAATCTACATTAACAGTGAAAAACAAGTCGACGACTCCTCCTAAGAGAATTATAACAGGTAGGGTAACAAAAGTGAGGCTAATTTATTCATTAAAAGATTTGTAAGTGCTATAATATGATCCATTCTTGAAGATTACTTCTTCAGATGGTTACAGCTAAAGAGTTACAAAATGGGAATAACGGAACCACTGCATCGTACGATTCCAGAAATTCACTGTGTGAAATTAATGAAAGATTTTTAGTTTTTTCCTAATTCAATAAAAACTGACTGCTTGATACAGCACCCTGCACTTGTTTGTTCGGGGATGCGTTGGAATTCGCTGAGGAACAGGCGGTGCTGAAACAAACATCAAAAAAATCCAAATTAAAGACATTTAATATCACTTCCTATTTTTTCCAAAATACAAACGTTTCAATTCGTTATTTTGTAAAAGATCCTATCGAAGGGTTATCAAAACGGAGAATTTATGACTTCAAAATAATTTTTTTTTTTCAAAATAATTTAATATAATTTAAACAAGCCCTAGGTTTACATAAAACTGCACACCGTTGGGAATACACTGTTGCGATTTCAAAGCTGTTGTTGTTTGTTGATACCATTTCAGCTGGACTATCTAGCTCACCATTCTGGCTTGACTTTAACTCTTTCGTATCGTCTACTTCATCCTCTTTACCAAAAATTACTTCCCAGTCATCACTGTCAAATGTTGGAGTACTGCTTATTTCATTCGTACCATACATATTATTTGACAATCTAAACTTTATAATAGTATTTAAATATACATTTGAAATCCTTATTAACATAATGCAATTAAATGTAATTAAAAGGAAAGCCTTAACAACCTATTTTTCATATGCTACACAGAGAACGCAAAAAGGTCAAATTCGCTACCATTTTTCACTATCACACATCTGTTAACGATAATGACTAATATCAGTCATTTTCATAAATGTGTAAAATTGTAGATTTTAGAACAACTTGCTGCCTCCCATAAAAGTATATCGACTTGATATGGCAAATGGCGAAAGTGGATATCAGGAAATTTCGTACCTATTCGTAGTAAGGACCTAACTGCACTATAGATAATATTATATACTATAGATATAATAAGCGATAAAGACCACAATAAATACTGTACGGAAACTCGAAATAACCGAAGCATTTTTAGAATACAGAAATATGTCGAAATAATCAACGTTACATTGTAGAAAAATCTTGGAATAACTAAGTTCATAATATAGAAATTTGCACTATAAAGACTTTTAATTCGAATATTTTCCAATCAAATAATTCATTACAAAAACAAAAAACAAAATAAATTTACGATCAATAAAATAATGAAGTCATATGCAGATGTTTTCAGCTTATATTTAATGGTTAAAATGTCGCAAACATTTGGTAAATTAATTCATATGTAAATTCATCCCGTCTTATAACTAAGCTTATATTCAGTATAAAAATATTTTTAAAAAAATTTCTAACTATATAAGGAGTACGGATCTTCACTAAACAACGGATTTGACAAATAGTGCTCTTTCAACTCGGTTCAATTCATTGCAGTTATCTACAACCTCCAATCCACACACAATCAAATTTTTCTTACGAATGGATACCAGTGATCGATTCTACCCGTAATATTCTTGGATAACTATCTTTTAACATATACGAAAAATAAATCATCTATCAGTAAAAATGTTATCATCACTATTCGTGCCAAATGTTAGACACATCAATAACCAGATTATAAAATTTACAGTGATATATATAACATTAAAAGAAAAGCAAAAAAATGGAATACTTGTAGCAAAAGATAAACAGAACTTCTTTTTAGCACAGATGTACTATTATTAATTACCAATCCTACTGCTGTTAATATTAATCGTTTCAGTCAGATAATTCTGAAGTGCTAATAGATAAAAATAATTACAGTTGTTAACAATATGTATTCATTTGCAGTAAAATACTTTTTGCAAAATATAAAAAGAACACATCAAACGAAATACGAAATTAACAATTAAATGAAATTGAACTCCTCATATTATCGAAAATATTTGACTCTTAAAATATACCCTAAAATAATCGCTTGCAACCAGCTAAGAACTGGAATGTATCAATGAATAATGAGCGGATATGGCTGTATATGTGTGCTTACGTATATGCATGCGCATCTGTGCCTATGTCTGTGTGCGCATGCGCATATGTTATAGCGTATATGTTACAATCGTCGCTGCAAACAGTACAGTGAATATTGCATATTGAATAAAGAAAAACGATAAGCTTGTGATCAACCTCGTTCTTTCCTTATGTTCCCTCTTCGGTGATATGCGATAGATCACAGGTGATACGATAAAGGATAAGTGAAAGATCAGGAATAATCACAAAACATGTAATACATCGAAAGGGAAGAAGGTTAGGAGAGATAGGAGTGTCGCGAATTATAATTTCGCGAAACTGTAATCAAAATAATAAAATAAATTTAAAGGAAAACTAGTGGATCATTTTGATTCAGAAGTTAGAATATTTCCCATGTGATTCCTTATCATTTTTTCTAACTCATAAATTTATGTTTACTTCAAATAATAATCTCTTGTCTCAAATTCATTATAAGATCTTATTGTAAACACACCCAATTCTTAACACATATACAAACACAGTATTAACAAACAAAGATTCATTATTACTATTATTATTACCAACTAAACAACTTCCAGAAAAGTAATTACCCTTTTTTTTAACTTCTATTTCTACAACTCAGATTATTGGTATTATACGTTTCATAAAAATAGATACGGTAATCTTACTGCTGTATCATAAAACTTAGCATAATTTTACTTTTACTTGATGTCGCCATTTTACTTGATTCCACGATAAACTCAACAGCCTTATTATTATATTAATTGAACGACTTATTCTACAATCAAATTAAGTCTGTCGGCAAATAGGCCGAAGGTATTAATACAATAACTAAGAACCAAGGGAGGGCGCTAACAAGGAAGTCAAACTGATAGACAACCAGATAATAAAAATGCAATTTAACGATGCGGATATTTGACCTCAACAAAGGGCCATTCTAAGCGGTATAGCAGGGCAATTTCTTTTTATGGATATTACAACGGATCGACGAATTGGGGGATAGTGGTCTTAGGACTCTAACAGGACGACGCGTGCATAGGATTTTAACTGATAAACGGATAACCCTTTGTTACAAACGGTGTAGCTGGAAAGCGAGGAGAAGCAGTAAATGAGAATCTCTTTGTTCATAAATTAACCTCGCTTTACACACATTATATTGTATAAGATACATGAGAATTAAATGCATGTAATAGACTATTGTAACAAGAGATATATATCCTTAAACAAATCTCCTTTCTTCCCAAATTCACATTTTATGATCTTCAGTCTCAATTAACTCCAACACCATCTCTTAATTGCAATTAATCATTTTTTACAATTGTGTATTTATAGTGTGGTTGGGGTTTCAGCTCTCTGGTAATGTTTAGCGTTTTATAACTGTGTAGCATCTGTGCGATAATGAGCTATTATGATGTTGATTTGTTTTATGTTAAATAAAGGTTTAATTACCTAAGTTTGAGGTGCGGAAACAATCAGTTCGGCCAGTTCTACTGAGAGTACAACGTGAGCGACGAGAATAGACGTAAGAATATAAATTAAAGTAGGAAACAATTAAATAAATCGATAATTGGCCCTTAACGAAAGGAAGGGAAATTTATTAAAAAAAGGTAAAATTTATATTTTTTTCCTACAACAATTTGTTGGTGCCACGAGCTGAGAGCAACCGAGTTTTTAAAAAGAAGGCAAGAAAAGAAAGAGAAATGTCAGCAAGCATAGCAATAAGCGCCAACCCCACGAAAGTTAAATTAACAAAAGCGCTCAATGAAATTAAACAATGGAAAGTTATCCACCCGGACGTTGGTCTACCGGTGGAAAACCGATACGAGCAATGTAAAGAACAAGAAAGAAAACTTAAAGAGAAGCAACAAAGAATAGAGAAGCAAATAACGACGCTCGAAAGAATTAATGAAAAATGGCTGGAATCCCTGCAAAAGGTACCAGCTACTCAACGAGAAGAAGAAAATCAACGATATGCGAGAATGGCTGAAGAATGGATAAGGGAATTCTGAAATTAATTGAAGATGGCTGGGAAACATTAATATCACTTAAGCTACATATTGAAGATATTCAAGCAACGATGCAGTATTTACAACAATCAATGGAACGAACGTCGCGAAATAATTCTGAAACAGATAGAATATCGAGTCAACAAGAGCAAGGATCAACGGAAGTAAGACGCCAACTAACTGTTAAATTGCCACGTCTTGCTCTTAAAAATTTTGATGGGAATCCGAAGCAATGGAGAGAATTCTGGAGTGGGTTTGAAGCAGCAGTACATCAACAGAATTTGGCAGACGTACAGAAACTGACATATCTTCTCTCCTGTTTAAGAGGAACCGCATTAAACGCAGTAGAAGGATACGAAACAACACCAGAAAACTATGAGACGATTCGAAACATTCTCATTGAAAGATTTGGAAGCCCTTCCATAATTAAACGAGCGTTGCATCACGAATTACAATCATTCAGACATAATGATCGTGATTTGAGAACAACAGTAGAGACAATCGAAAGAATCCTTAGGCAGCTGGCAAACTTAGGTGAAAACGTAGAACAAACGAGTATCGAGCTTGCTATTGAAGAAAAGTTACCTCGATGGGTACTCGACGAAGTATACAAAAAGAAGGAACTAGACCCAAATTGGTCTGTTAGTAAGCTTCGACAATGTTTAGAAACTATTGTGAAACGAAAAGAAACGATTAATCAAGTTTACGGACAAAAGAATAATGACGATGGAAGAAAATATGATCCATCAAAGTGCAACAGAGGAATTCAATTCAATCAACCAAGAGGAACATCAGCATTACCAGCAATACAATTTCAGAAGGAAACCACAAATCGAAACATCAATTCAAGCAAGAGGTCAAGACCTTGTGCATTTTGCAATCGAGATCACTGGGATGACGAATGCCGAAAATATACAACTTTGGAAGAACGACTCGCAAGACTAAACGCTCTAAAAGCATGTAGAAATTGTTTAAAGGTGGAACATAACACAAGAAACTGTAAGGTAAATCAAAAGAGTTGTTTCCACTGTAAGCAAAGTCACAATTCCGCCTTGTGCTACATTTTCCAAAGAAGAGATCAATCACAACAAAACAAATCAACGGCAGTTACAAATATGGATCAAAGAAAAGAAGTAAAAGCAATCAACGCTGTAGCAGATCGCAATATACAAACGAAATACAACGTCTTACTACTTTGTCGAGAAGTAATAGTAATAAATCCACGAAAACCAGGAATCAAAGCTAAAGTACTTGCATTTTTCGACATAGGATCACAATTATCATTCATGTCGCAAAATTTAGCAAACCAATTGCGAATTAAAGGAAAAAGTGAAAATCTCAATATAGCCGGATTTGGAAAGGAAAAACCCATAAATTTTCAAACGATGAAGACGGTAGTCGGAATCAGATTAACCAACGAGGAAACGATTCAGATGGAAGTCAATACAGTTGACTATCTTATCAACGACTTGCAAGTAGCAGATCTTTCTGAACAGAATCTCGGTCAACTAGATGAACTCCATGGTGAATGGAAAAAACCGGACCTACTTATTGGAGCTAACTACTTTTTCAATTTCATAGAACCAAGCAAAGCCAAACGAATAAATTCGGGATTTTACTTAGTGGAGACGAAAGTTTGAGGAGGAGTGGCAGGTTATGGTCAAATTAACAAAGCAAATTCAAATATAACGCAAGTGGAAACGGCAATTGTTTGCACAACTATAAGTCGCAATGTACCAGATGTCGATCAGTTTTGGAATTTAGAACTTACTGGTGTGAAAGAAGAGCCAGAAGTAACGGACGACGATAAAGCATTGTCTCAATTCAAAAGAGACATCAGTAAACATAATGGGCGATATCAAGTTAGTTGGCCGTGGAGAGAAACAAAGATAAATCTTAAAAGTCATTATGGGTTATGTTTAGGAAGACTTAAGTCACTTATAACAAGACTACGAGACGAACCGAAGTTACTTCAACAGCTAAACGAAGTTGTATTACTAGATGAACCAGGAATTCCACGAGGAATTTGGAAACTAGCAAAAATAGTAAGCTTAAAAGAGGAAAGAGACAGAAAAATAAGAGCTGCTGAATTGAAACTTCCAAACGGAAATACAGTTATACGACCCATAAACTTATTATACCCCCTGGAACTGCAAGACACGTATGAAACGGAAATACCTGAGGAAGATGAAAACGAATGTCTTAAGAGTGAAGTCAACGAGGAAAATGAAAGGGATATGGAAACGTCAGATAAAATCACGACGCTAAATGATGGACCAATATCATCCAGAACGAGAAGTCACGTCATCGTTCCGGATTCGGAGTGTCGGCAAATAGGCCGAAAGTATTAATACAATAACTAAGAACCAAGGGAGGGCGCTAACAAGGAAGTCAAACTGATAGACAACCAGATAATAAAAATGCAATTTAACGATGTGGATATTTGACCTCAACAAAGGGCCATTCTAAGCGGTATAGCAGGGCAATTTCTTTTTATGGATATTACAACGGATCGATGAATTGAGGGATNTGAAGTAATGTTATAAAGTAATTCCTCTTTACTCACTGTAATTATGTGCTTTGTTGTAAGCCAGTGGTCAGTTTTTGGATACAACAAGCACTCACTCAGTTCACTTCAGCAGACGGTGTGCGACAGTAGCAATAACAATAACAGAGTGAAAGTATGATGACACTTACGAACATTCAATGGAATGACTGACTGTTGAGATAGTAAAGAACAGTGAAGCTATTGCTCAATTGGCGACAACAACAAAGACATCCATTATGAACTTTCCTCATACAGAATGGTAATGGAAAACAATCGGAAAGCAAAACTAAGTATGGCGCACTTAATAAAATGAAGCATTAAAAGAATTGCTTATTAGTCCATCAAATTCTTCCATCTAAACCAAATTCCATGGTTTAGTTCATTTTCTTTTAATGTTTCCAACAGGTGCTTGCTTTCAACAAAAGTATAATTAAAATTTCAAGAAATAGTAATTCAGTGGCAAATTTTCTTTAATTTATAGTAATAAAGTATAACTGAGCTAAATATCCCCTCTGTTAATTTTCATTCAAATTGTTCATGTTAGTGACAGTTGTCAGTTTTTTTTTCTCGTTTGAAATGTTTGTGTCGGCAAATAGGCCGAAAGTATTAATACAATAACTAAGAACCAAGGGAGGGCGCTAACAAGGAAGTCAAACTGATAGACAACCAGATAATAAAAATGCAATTTAACGATGTGGATATTTGACCTCAACAAAGGGCCATTCTAAGCGGTATAGCAGGGCAATTTCTTTTATGGATATTACAACGGATCGACGAATTGGGGGACAGTGGTCTTAGGACAGCTACAGGACGACGCGTGCATAGGATTTTAACTAAACGGATAACCCTTTGTTACAAACGTAGCTGAAAAGCGAGGAGAAGCAGTAAATGAGAATCTCTTTGTCCATAAATTAACCTCGCTTACATTATATTGTATAAGATACATGAGAATTAAATGCATGTAATAGACTATTGTAACAAGAGATATATATCCTTAAACAAATCTCCTTTCTTCCCAAATTCAAACCATTTGATCTTCAGTCTCAATTGACTCCAACAGCATCTCTTAATTGCAATTAATCATTTTTTACAATTGTGTATTTATAGTGTGGTTGTAGTTTCAGCTCTCTGGTAATGTTTAGCGTTTTATAACTGTGTAGCATCTGTGCGATAATGAGCTATTATGATGTTGATTTGTTTTATGTTAAAGGTTTAATTACCTAAGTTTGAGGTGCGGAAACAATCAGTTCGGCCAGTTCTACTGAGAGTACAACGTGAGCGACGAGAATAGACGTAAGAATATAAATTAAAGTAGGAAACAATTAAATAAATAGATAATTGGCCCTTAACGAAAGGAAGGGAAATTTATTAAAAAAAGGTAAAATTTATATTTTTTCCCCACAAAGTCCTTCAAATTCTTGTAATTCCGTCATCAACGACAAACCTTTCACGACATTGTTTTTTGGTGCCATGAGCCGGTATCCATGTCTAGCAACATTATCGCAAGCACCCAACTAGCAAAGGAAAGGTTAATCAATCTTCTTACAGAAATAAATTTAATAGAGTTTAAGTCTTCGGAGCCAAGTATGATATTAGAACAAAAAGAAAACTTCTATATACGAGGAAACGATTACTCGAGGACAAACTTCAAAGAATTCAATTATGCGTCACTATGCTTGAATCTACCAATGATAATTAGTTCAAATACACGCAACAAATTGTCACAATAAAAAGAAAAATATGACGACTTTATAATTAATAATTGTGATATCGTTAATATCAAAACAGGTGATGGCTATTAACAACTGCAATTGGATTTCCGGAATACCGTTTGATATTCCTGAAAAATGGAACTGTGAAGTTGTTAATAAGAACGCCACACTTCACAAGCTGGATGTGCACACACGCACTCACATAAGAATACCAGCTATAAAACATTATACGAACAGTATGTATCAAAGCTTTTCTCAAACTCCTCTATCGCTAGTATCAGACCATGCAGTTACTACCGCAACATCTTCACAGTTCAGCAAATATCTGAATGTTAGAAAACAAATGAATGGAATCGCATTGATTTCAATCTTCTAAAAGATGGATAACAAGTAATGAAACACAATACTCCTATCGATGGTTAGGAGACAAATGTCAATCAACATCAAATTCCGCACTGACTGAAGGAGAAATATTCTTGTACGATGGAAGAGGATTAGTTTCTCAACTTGATAATATAGAAAATTGTATGGTACAAAAAGGAAAGTGTATAACAAATATTAGTATTGTTTTATGGAATAGTACTGATGCAATCAACCATTGTCTATACCAAAGAATTAAAAGATTAGATGCTACGAGGTATAAAAATCACTTCGTTATCGATGAACTGCAAGCATCACTCATAATTAATGAAAAAAAAATACAATAACGACGACAAATTGTAGATTCACCAATCCCCTCTTAATGAGAGGTGATATTGTTCTTGATATTAACACTGGAAATGATTTACTAAAAATTTCAAGCGGGGAACGACAAATCAGTTACTCATGATGGAAACTTCTCCAGATGAAACATTCACCTCCAGAATATAAAGTTTCAATATGTTTTTGATTCACTATTGAATGATTGTCAATTAGCAATCCTATCCTCGCAGCGAGATTGATGCTACAAAGAAACGATGTGGTAACTGAGAGAGTTGATGGAGATTTGATGGTGGCACCTTGCAAATCTAAGCGGCTACTAGTTGAAAGTACCGAATTCAAAGGAAGTTTAATAAATAAGCTTGAAATTGAAACAATTAAAGCAGAATTAGAAGTCTTAGCTCACAACCATGAAACAGTTAATTCAGTATGGCATCAACAAAAGGCAAGAAATCTCTGAACAAGGAAAAGAATTTGTAGAACAACTGCTCGACTGATAGAAGTTGAAGACGTGACAACACACTGGAAAATAATTGCCATCTGTGTAATTGTTGTTACGATATTAATTATATTAGTTGTCCTTAAATTGAAATTCAAATTATTCCAATCCTTATTCTGTATTTCTCATAAATGAAATTCAAATCAAACTACTATCCTTGATTTCCCTGTGCAATCATCACAAACTCATCTCATAACTAAGGAACAAACTCCAGCTATTAAACTTCATACCTTTCGCTATATACCTGAAAACTGCTCAGTCGAAATTTCACATTAAAATCCTTTCTCTCCCCCTTTTGGGAGTATCGAGAATTACAATTTCGCGAAACTGTAGTCAAAATAATAAAATAAATTTAAAGGAAAACTAGTGAATCATTTTTAAATCGTAAGCAATTTTGCGGCATCATAAATTTATTTGTCAGAATTTTGATTCCTTAGAGTATTTCTCATGTCATTCCTTATAATTTTATCTTTTTCGTAATTTTATGTTTATTTCAGAATTGGTACCTAATAATAATCTCTTGTCTCAAATTCATCATAAGATCTTACTGCTAATACGCCAATTCTTAACACATATATTAAATATAATATTAACAAACAAAGGATTAATTATTATTACTATTATTATTGACTAAACAATTTCTCCCAGAAAAGAATAATTACCCTTTTTTTTCTATTTCTACTACTCAGATTATTGGTATTGTACGTCTTATAAAAATAAAGATATGGTAATCTCTGCTGTGTCATAAATATTCGCGCAACTTTTTTTTTTATTTGATTCCACGATAAACTCAACAGCCTTATTATTATATTAATTGAACGATTTATTCGTCAAATAAACTAAGTTCTTCAAATTCTTGCAATTCGCTAACCAACGACAAATCTTCCACAACAGCAACAGTGTGGAGTAACACCGAAATACTTTGAGTTAAATTTTATTGACAAAGTATAACAGATAACAGGGCAAGAAGTAATTGTTAAGGTCGAAGAACTCGAGAAGCAATTAATTATAATAAATCTTTTTACACATGAATATACATGTTAGGTTGGGAGTGGTTTAAATATTTGATAGATCTTCCCAGATCCAGGAATCGGGATGTGAACAAAAACTATGCTAAGGAATATCTGATACAATTGATTAGAGAGTAGAAAATACTTTCGGTAATTTAGCCAGTAAGGATGTTAATGAAAAGAATATGGAAAATTAGTCAGATCAAGATAAACAAAAAACGCGTGAGAAAATGGCTAGCGGGGAATAGGAAATTGGTTAAATGATTCATAAAACTTTTTATCCTAAGATTTATTTGGATACAGTTAAAATGATTGATTTTTACATGAAACTATTTCATTACTTTAATTTAATTTGAGGTTCACGATATTCAAAATTCGTGGAACTCCGAGTTGAAAGTTTTGCATGCTTGATGATGAAGTTCCGACTGGAGCAAACGTAATGGTTTTATTGAGTGACGCTGCAATAGTTGTTAGAGAATATTTAGTACAAATCAATAGGTGTGATCTAGATTTCAGTACTGAGTAGGATTCGATCCAAGCGAAATGTTTTGAGAAGAGTCAAAAGTAATCTGTGAATGATATACTAATTTCTTACGTAGTGCGAGTGGTTTACAACAGCCACGGTGTGATATAATCCTACTAGAAACAAAGCTATGTGAAGCAGTAAATTAAAAGCTGTCAGAAAAACTCAAATAAAGTTATAAGTTGCTATCAAAATATTTCGAATTAGCTAGAGTAGTAAGATAATAAATCATTCTAATCTTGTAGTGATAACATTAATTGTATTATTTGGAATATTGTAAACACCCTTTTGATATTTGTCGTGTCGTCCTCGAAATCTTATTTGATGGTAAAACTTAATTGCAATTATAAACAACTGCAATAAAAATAGTTTTCAAATTATTATTATTATCAATAACTCGCTTTCGACTTACAACAACTGTGTGCTTCAATCAAACCTTCATCTATTAACAATCTCAAATAATTTCAAATCAATCTTCTACAGACTACGCAAAAAAGACCAACATGGTGATCAACTTTAATTTGGATATTCTTTGACTATTATTCTATAATGTCTGTAAAGAATAAATCATTCATCAATTATTCGTCTGTTTTTAAAACATTAAAAAAGACTTACTTGATCATTGATCAAGTCATTCAAAACAAAAGCCTTTCAACACAAAAGATTGTATCGCGAAACATAATTTCGCGAAACTCTAACAAGGAAAACCAATAATGGAAAAAAAATATAATTTCGCGAAAAGTAATAAATAATTTTTAAATTGTAAAGAACCTCATGGTGTTATAAATCATTTTGTCAGAATTTTGACTCCTTAAGAGTATTTTTCATGAAATTCCTTACGTTTACTTCATAATTAGCACCTATCATAATTTCTCATCTTAAACTCATCATAAAATCTTATTGTAAGTACGCCCAATTCTTAACACATATAAACACAATGTTAAAAAACAAGGGATTATTATATTATTATTATTATTACTATTATTATTATCATTATTTATTATTATTATTATTATTATTATTACCGACCAATGAACTTCTCTCAAAAAAGATTAATTCCCCACTATTTTTATTTCAATTTCTACTACTCAGATTGTCGGTATTGTATGTTTAATAAAAATAAAGATACGGTAATTTCATTGCTGTATTATAAATAAAAAAAAAATCACTGCTGTATTATAACGCGTGACTGACGCCAATTTACTTGATTTCACGATAAATTTAACAGCCTTATTATAATATCAAGTGAGCGACTTATTCAACAAACAAACTAAGTTCTTCAAATTCTTCCAATTCCCTATTCAACGACAAATCTTTCACGACAGCTTAATTACTGAATATAAGTTATCAAAACGGAAGCATTCACATGTGAATTAATTCCCGATGTTTTAACTATTAAAAAATCATTACCGGAAACAACAGCGATGAGCGTTGGATAAAGTTCATTACATTTGACATCGAAACATCCATTTGTATTCATTTATGTGAGGAATCACTTTGACTGAAAAATAATTCTGCAACGTAAACAAAATACTTTAATTATTTAGATATATATATAAATTATTTCAGTTTTGGGACTTCTGATAAAATTATTTACTTAAATATCCGGTGGGAATAAAAGTAATAATATATATCATGGAAAAATACTGTTGTAATAACATATGAATTTTTTGGAAAATTCAATCAATTTCAATTAGATCTGTGAACAGAACAATTATATCATCATTGATTTTTTGTTCCTTTTAGCGATTTAATAAAATTTACCAAGTACCAGTTTTTTTATTCTCATCCAAATATTAACGCTCAGATGTACAGATCTTTCATCCATACACAAAACGATATTGAACACAATGACAGAAAAGTTGAAGAAATGCGCATATTTCATTTTAACACAAATTGCATTATTTATAATTTGTTTATTCATTAAAGATAAAAGAATCAAGTGAACAAACAAGTGACAGCAAAGAGAATGAGAGTAACGATGGGAAAGAATGGATAGAAACAATGAAGAGAAAAATGACACAACAGGCGACATTAAAATGATATTGTAAAAATAACAAACTTTGGTCAAATAAATATTGTTACTAGTTTCGGTATGCATGAACGTTTTATAAAAAGATTTAGTAATTATTTCGACGAAAACTTCGCAAAATAATGTTTATAACTTAAAATCTTATATTTATGGGTGTAAACTCTTTATATATTGTTTCCAGTAATGTTTATAACTATTTTCAATCTTATGTTTTTACCGTAAACCTTTTATACATTTTTTCCTACTTGATATACCTTAAATTACCTCCCCTCTTTTTTGTTTACATTATTGCTGTGACGACCCCTGAAGTTAACAAATAATTCATCTTAACCACTTCCACTTTAACATATACACCAAAAGGCAATTCAATCACAAAAAAAGATTTCCACTACTTGTATTTATCGTACTGTTGCTTCTGTTGGAATTATTACATTTCTGTGTTACCTTACATCTTAACATTTACATCCAACGAATCTCTCGAGATCAGGAAACCTCTCCCTAATCCTCAACCAAAATTGCTGCTATGAGGCGAGAAATATTGCATCTCATGCAAGCAATCATTTATCCAATATTCATCTTCCTGTTGTAATTGGGTTTATCTGCTTGTCTAGAATTTTTCAGCTGTTAACAAAGGGGAGGTGCGTTGTTTGATATGTTAAAATTTACTCCTTTGTTCCAAATCAAATTCTTGCAATGTTGAAATACTGTTAAGATTTTGTAACCTAATGGTCATTCTTTGAGAAAGTTACAGTATTAAAACCCATCTCTTACCATATAAAAATTAAAGATCATCTGATAGCTCTTTACTCCATGTAATTATATGCTTTTGCAAGTCAATGCCCAGTATATAAGGATTTCAGTCCTTTGTCTTCGTCAGTTTTTGTACCGCAAATTATAGTTCGGTTGCTCTCTCGCATTTATTCAGTCCTGTTCATTTAAATCCTTTAAGTTCCTCATCAATTTATTCATTTTCTTCATCTCATTCGTTAATACTCTACACTGAAATTATCAATGTATTGTTGCTGTAGATTAATATTTGTGTATCGTGGTTGTTAGCGAATAAAATCGTTACAATAGACCTTTCGCTCAACGCATTCGTCTATACCAACTACAATAGTAAACAAGGAAGCATACTCTTGAGCACACGAAAGTTCAATTCGACTTTAAACTACAAGAGTCAAACGCTCCAAGAATTTACTCCACTACCTTTAGTGGTAATTCAAAACTATGGAGAGGATTTTGGGGTAGCTTCGAAGCTGCAGTTCATTTACGAAATATACAGAAATTGAATTATTTTATTACATGTCTCAAAAGAGACGCCATGCTGGGATCATGACACCAGGAAATTATGATGTAATACTTATTGAGGTTTTTGGACAATCACACATTAAAAAATCGCTTACAATGAGTTATATTCCGCCAAGAAGAATGATCGAGAATGAAAGGTAAAAGTTGAAGCTACTGGAAGAATACTTCGACTGCCGTGAAAATTTGAAAATTTAATTATTATGGGAGATATGGGAGAGGTTGCTATGTTATCAAATGTTAACAATTTATTCTCACATTCACAACCAATCTCATTTTGTCTTTTTTTATCTCCTATAATGTATGCAAACATCCGGTATAATACCTACGGTAATTCACATGCTAATCTTTTGTTATCTTGTATGCAAATGAACATCCAGTGTAATATCTACTGTAATTCTATTGTAAACCACTCTCAACTCTTAACATATATAAACCTAAGACTGAATAACATGGGGCTTTTAAATCGTGATCGAGGAAGAGTCACTATCATTCACAATCGTCTTTTCTTCTCAAGTATTACGTATTTCCTGCTCTGTATATTTGACTAACCCATAAAACCAACCAATCTTCACGACAGTAATAGAATTAATAAATTGCACAAAAATATCTACAACGAAGACGACAATAAAAGTAGAACAATTTTAAAACGAACACTACGAAAGGCAAAGAAACTGGTAGTGAAAATGGTCTGGTCTTAAGAAATTCTCGAAAAGTGGAAATTATAGCGTGATATTGATGAAGACGGGAAGACTCTGGGAAGACTTGGACGGCTGCTATCAAAATCGCATTTCCCATATTTTATTTGTAGATGAAGAATTACGCAGTTGATAATAAAGATGTATCATGAAAGGACGTCTGCCAATTTCACTTGGGTCAAGGTTCGGTAGACATACTGGATATCTTATAGAAAAGCATACGTTAAATTAATTCTTGGAAAACTTTTTAAAAACGATGTAACATTTTATTTTTTGAACAGCCAGGATTTCCACTTCATCCACCAAAAAGAATGAAAGTGAGCAGACCATTAAAGAGAATCTTTTCGGTCTCATGTCAGTAAAGGACAGCAGCACGGTATCAAAGCGTTGGGTGGCTTTATTCACGTGTCTCGTCACAAGAGCCATTCATATGCAAGTCATGAAATACATGAATGTTGAGACTTTCATGCAAGGGTTTACGAGATTTATCAGTCGGAGGCGACGTCTAAAATTTGTGATGTCCATAACGCCAAGAACCTTATTGTAGCTTCTTAGTATAAGAGAATAGCAATCAAGAACTAGAGAAACTAAAGCAGCAATTCATTACATCAATAGCCCCGTAGCAAGGAGGTATTTATGAAAGAATGGTTGAAGTAGTGAAAAGAACTTTACAAGAAGCAGCAAAGAAAAATCTCATGGGAGAGGAATTCACCGTTATTATAACCGAAATTAAATGTTTAGTAAACGAAAGACACTGAGAGATTATAAAAGGGAGAAATAGTATTAAGTCCAGGGGATTTTCTGACTATAACGATGTGAAGAATTCGTGAGAACAATTTACATGAGAATGACAAAACGAAAACTTCAAATGTTTCATTCGTCAAGAATTGATCAACTACAGCACTTAGGAAAGATTATTACAACGCTTGTGAAAATATGGCAAGAGGAATATTTGAAAGAATCAAGAAAAATAACGCAAAAATTGCATAAAATCCTTCGCATCCTGTATGACGTAGACCGATCAACGGCGAAATAGTATACTTGAAGAAGGTCCTAGAAATTTTTGAAAAATGAGTCGAGTAGGAAAATTGATCGAAGGAAAAAACGAAGTTTGTTGATCTGTTATCGCGGAATGTCGAACGGCACACAGTTGAATCGTATTGTAGGAAATTTGTATTAATTACTCTAGAAGTCCAGACACAATATCTTCTCTCCTCCGAGGATGTTGTTCCTAACGAAGTGGAAACAAAGAAAGAGTACCTTACCCCTTTTGTTTAAGGCCGGACACCAGACGTGCTTTAAATCACATAAATTGCTTTTGCATTGTGCTAACACAAAACGCTATACCAGTATGCACGTCCTGAAGACACTATTTCTTATGACCTTGTATCAGGACTGTGCTCTCACTTGTTAAAACATATAATCCTATCATCAAATTCATTTTATAAAATCCTTCGGGTGGATCGGTTAGGTGGAATATCTGGCGTGATTTTTGCTTCTCTTTGTGTTATGATATGGTCACTAAAACTGTCATTGCAATTCTAATTGCTCAGCTCGTTGTTGATTAATCATTTTATCAAAATAAAGGTCTGAATATCTAAGCTTGAAGAAGAAAAGAATGAAAGAGGCAAAATTCTTAGTTTGGTTGCTACTACAAAGAAATTGGCGTATTTGAACTTATATGATTAGCATATAGCCTAATGCTTCCCTATCTGGATGTATTTATTCCTCATACACCAAATACAAATGAAAGACTCATCAGGTACTGGTTAAACACTCTTAAAACCTCTCAAAAATGTAATGCAAACATCATATAATAACGAAATAGTGTTTGTTAATGAATCAGTGAATTAGCAGGAATAAAAGAAGTCAAGAGAGGCAGAGATGAAGAAGAAAGCAGTAATAGAATTGTTACAAGGAAGACTTTCTCAATCGGTCAATAAATATGCTGTACTCTCTCGAAATAGACGTTGAAGAGAAGTGGGGAAATTAATCGATAACGTTTGGTTGATCAGTTCGGGAAGTCGATAAATAGGAGCTTAATGCTCCGTGAATTAGAGGTTCTACAAAACGAAGAGATCAAACGGTGATACCGAATAGATTTTTGGAAGAGAAGGAAGTTACGAGTTGTTTATGATAACAATGATAAAAATTTTGTTGATTAATATTGTATTTATATATGTAGAGGATTGGGCGTGACTATAATAAGATATTATGGTGAATTTAAAGCAAGAGATTGATGATAGGTATCAAAATCTCAATATAAAATCATGGGTTAGATAAGAAATCACAGTTCTGACAATGATTTATAATACTTTGAGATTGTTTACAACGATTAATTTGTTTTCAAAATTCTATCAAATGATTTGTGGTACTGTAAGGTAATAATTGGTTATTTTTTTGTTTATATTATTTTCTGATTCGACTTTCGCGAAATTATAATTCGCAACACCTTGAAATCATTTCTCATGTGATTACGTTTGTTATTTTTTTCTAACTCATAATTCCATGTTTACTTTATGACTAGATCCTTTCACAGTTCTTATGTTTAAACTTTTATCATAAAGTTTTATTGTAAACATGCCCAATTTTTGGTATATATATACCCAATATTAATGAACAAAAAGATCATAACTAACTCGTAACTTCTTTTTCTCTCAAAACGACTGAATTTTTTATTTTTATCTTTACTGCTCAGATTATTGGTATTGTACGTCTTATAAGAATAAAGATACGATAATCTCACTTGTCGCGAATTTCAATATCGCGAAGCTCTAAATAAATGTTAACAATGTTTAATATAGTAATCCACTATAATGTCTTTTGCAATCTTTCGTAATCGTTTAACTAATCTTTGATCTTATTACAATTCCTATATTATGAGCAGCCATCATATAATGTCTATTGCAACCCATTATAGTTGCCACCCATTATAATGTCTAGACAGCCTATTGTAATTTCTATAACTGTCCACTGTAACCCATTGTAATAGTAACTCATTATAATGTCCAGACAATTTAATCTTTTTACGAAAATGCCTAATTATAAACACACCTTAGCACTATAAGCCACATAATAACACATCAAATATATGTAATGTGACTTGTAACTTCATTAGCTTCACTTTCTCTCTCTTTCCCTTTATATAGCTCACACTCGGAACTCAAGACGACTACTCCAAAACTCCACTCTACACGAAACACCCTTCACTATTCTTCCTATTCAAACATAATTTCTGTATTCATTATTACTATATTATATTGTAGTTACCAATAAAGGTTTCGACTGTGCCTAATCGAATAACTCTCCCCACAAAATAAACAAAAGAATTCTTCACAGTTCACAACATCACTGCTGTATCATAAAACTTAGCATGACTGACACCAGTTTACTTGATTCCACAATAAACTCAACAGCCTTGTTATTACATTAATTGAACGACTTATTCTACAATCAAATTAAGTCCTTCAAATTCTTGTAATTTCCCGACCAACGACAAACCTTTCACGACAATATTTTATGGTGCCACAAGCCGGGAGTCATGTCTTAGTCAATCTTCTTAAAGAAATAAATTTAATCTATCTAACGAGGAAAAAGTACTCGAAGACAAACTCCAAAGAATTCAATTATTACGCTTGAATCTACCAATAATAAGTGGTTAAAATACACTCAACAAATCGTCAAAGAATGGAGGAAGAAGAAAAATATGAATTAATCATAAAAGGTGACCAAGGACTATTCCAAATACTGCATGAAGGAAAGGAAGCGATAATAACGTTAACAAACCATAAGGACGAAACTGACCAAAATTATGAAGTTATTGTTGCGAATTTCAATATCGCGAAGCCCCAAATAAATGTTAACAGTGTTGTGATTCATTTAACTAAATTTACACTCCTCAGATTCATTTCTCACGCGCTTATGTTGTTATTTAACAAAATTCACATCTTAATCTCACACTTTGATTTTATTACAATCCCCATACTATAAGCACCTGTCATGGATGCAAACGAACTCCATTACAATGTCTATTGCAACCCATTAAATGCTTATGGCAACCAACCCATTATAATGTCTATTGCAACCCATTGTAATGTCTGTTGTAAACCACTCCCAAGTCTTAACATATATAAACCTAAAACTAAATAGGAGGAGACACTATTGACTCTTTCAACTAAGGGACGGAGCATCCTTTACTATCTTCCTACTTCATACTTAATTTCAGTATTCATTATTATCTTTATATTACATTGTAAGTTACGAATAAAGGAATAAAACCATATTCGCTGACTTCTCGCTACAAAATATCCACTACAAAAACTACTCCGGAATTAATAAAACGAAATCTCCTGAACAAATCCACTAATTCACTATAAAAGTTTCGACTGTGCCTAACCAAGCAACTCTCTCCATAAAAAAGAAAAATTACACAATTCACAACAGTTATAAGACGACTGCTTAATGACAAACATGGCGACTATTCGACGGTAACGACATTGCTATATAATGAACTCCAATCCATTAACAGAAATGAAAAATGGATTGGAACTGTCAAAAATACTGAACGTACTGCGTCAATTAGAGGCTTTAGGAGAAAACCTAGAACATTCAAGTATCGAAATTTTGGTCAAGAGTAAACTATCATGGATATTGAATAAGGTATATAAGCAAAAGAAATGACATATGCTTTGGTCAATTTTAAAACTAAGAAACTTCTTATAAAATTTAGTTGAGGTGAATGAGCAGGTTAGAAACTGTCAACGTTCATTCACTCTTGTTGACAATAAACCTACAATTACCAAGTCTGGGCAAAAATCAACAATATGAAGTAATAAAAAATTCTCACAAACTACATTAAAGAAAAGAAGATCATATATATTTTGCACACGACATCATTGGGACAGCAAATGCAACGTGTATTCTACCATCAACGTTTGGTTGAATCGTCTTAAGATACTAAAGAAATATACAATCTGTCTTAAAGACAGTTTATAAAGGAGAAAAATGTAAAACTAAGAAACAATGCTTTTATTGCAAAGTTTCTCATAACAGTGCTTTATGTGATAAAAGCTTTTTTTCAAACATTGGCGCATCCAGAAAGAAATGAAAAGCAGGAGAAAATATACGTCCTAAAGAAAAGGAATGTTCAACCTTCTCTTTACAGTTCAACACTCACGATTCGAATAAAGATGGTAAAAGAAACTTTACTTTTATGTAAAGAGATAAAAGTCTTTAATCCATTGTAACCTCAAAGACAACAAAATGCCTTAGCATCATTTGACATAGGCTCACAACTATTCTTCATTTCAAAGAAATTATCGCACTAATTGAGAAACCGAGTCAGAAACACAAACTACGAAGATAGCTCCATTTGGTATGAAGAAACCAAACAAAAATTGAAAAACAATTATGGATTGAAGAATCTAATTAGCCGTCTACAACATAAATCAGTTCTTCATTCTCCATTTACCATAAAAAAATTATGGGTATAATTGAACAATCGGGTATAATTGAAGAAGTACATCCGAAGGATGAAGCAAGTTTTATTCATTATTTGCTACATCATAAATTGCTAACTCCTAGTTTTATAATTATCGATTCCTTATTCAGTTGACCTCTTTTGTTGTTGTCCCTTACCAACTGCAAATTATATTAGAATTTGACAAAATCAACAATACTTTCTTTAGCTGACCTCTTCTGCGTTTATTGTTAATTATGCGTCTTGTAATGAGTTAATGCCTAATATATAAGGAGTTATAACCTTTATTACGGTTAAGTTTTCTGGATCTGGTATTCACTACCCTCATACAATTACTTTTTCAAGCTTTCTAATATTGTTCGATAACTACGAATAACGATAATCTTTATTTCAATAAAATAAGGATTAATCAGATGTGGCTTTCTCTGCAAAGCTCTACAATCTACTCGAATCAGCCCTATTTCACGACACTTCCTACTCTTTTATTAATTCAAGTTTTTAGATAACTTTCTATTACTGCATGCCTTTTTGTTGACTTATTTATTAAATGTCATTTTGATTACTCCATTTATTGCATGTACGACAAATACAACAAATCAAATCCAGTGTAAACAGTGCATATGAACTGCTAATTGAATTCCCGAATTATTAATCCATTGATAATTGATAACCTTATTCAGTGAATTAATTTTTCAAATTTTAGTTGACTTAACTAAATTCTTAAGCAAATATACGCAGATAGGAAAAATTATCGGATTAAAGATGAATTTTCCACTACGCACTGCACAATGAATAAAATGTAACAGTGCGCACAATTATAACACCAAAAAAAAAAAAACTAGAAAAAACAATTTATGAGATTCTATGAGTTTTTCATCAATTAAGCGTCTAGTTAAATAAGCGTACATTTCAATGACCTTTAAAAAGCATTGTGGGAGGAGACTCGAAAATAGAGTGACTATTTGCTACACAATGGCATCCAAAATGTATCCAAAGAAGCAAAATGTATTGATCATTGATCAATGGTGGTGACATATGTTCATAATGAAATATCTCACAATAAGGTTCACTCAGTGTTGCTTTTCTGTTTGCTGTGATGAACACTCAGTACAATTTTATAGCTTGTCTACAGAGACAGTTAACGTTTGAGCAAAAAGTGCAATGTGGCCAACAACAGTCTTTGCTATTTGCAACGAGTTCTATGAGAACGTTGTGCCTTATGATACTTCGCGGTTGGTCAGTCTTTGTCTTCCGCAGCAATCTTCTTGTTTGACTCAGTAACTTATGCTGCGGTTGAGATATCTAAATTTCTGGTTCACTTATTTATGTAATTTTTGGCTTACTTGTCTTTATATTTATCATTTTCTGAATCTTTTTTGGTAGCACACTGAAGTGGCTGAGTTGTAAACTAGTTGTAAACTAGCTTTACTGTCAAATGATTTCAACATTATTATCAGATGGTACTGTTAATTCACATTTGTTCATTCATTCATTTGGTCGGATAATGTTTTGTGATATAACTTATTCAATATCTCATCACTAGACAGTAAAGTTAAAGGAATTAAGTGCATGAATGGAAATTTTTTCCTCGATAGCACGATATGTGTTCATTGTTAATTTCAGAAATTGAAAGATGTCTCGACATCGCAATATTCGTAATATGAACTACGACGAGGGTTAGTGTTGTTGCTATTGTCTTCATTAGTAATGAATAGATTAATGATAGTTTTTAATGTAGATTATTTTTGAAATATCCTATCTTTCTCGCACATTCATATCAGTCCTGCGATGTGATGCATGCCTCTCTATCACATCATAACAGAGCTTCTGGCTTGCTCTTGGATATATTTATAAGAATATTATATCCTATAAAAATATTTTGGATGAATAGATAATGAGTGAGTGGAGAATTCTCATTACGTGATGTCATATTTAAGAGCGAGATGACGAAGATGATGAAGAATTCCATCGATACAGTATCTCAACAGATGATGAAGTTGCTTCAGGTGCAGGTATTTCTTTTTACAATACAGCATTAATTTTTTAGGACACATATGCTTGCCACATGATTTTTTTTGTTTACCATATGTTTGGCACTTCGCGAAATTCACAATTACTATTCTTCCTTAGCATTGTTTGCTTTTTGTCGCTGGAGTTACATATTTGATCCTCAGGCGTCCTTATTTGTTCTGCGTGACAACTCGTCATTTGTTATTTCAATGAAATTTAATGAACTCACATTATTGTTTACATGAGTCCATTATGAGATAGTGCACCGTCACACTTTCTAGTTTTTATCCATCCTAACTCTATAAAATACAACGATTGACTTTCCTTATACTCTTATTTCTGCGTAGATTTTGCAGTTTATTTAATATGCTGTCTTCTTTTATAGAAGAATATTTATATAAGCGAACGCATACGAACTCTTTCAATAATAACAAGGCTGGTTGTTGCATCGGAGATTTCATTCCGGAAGAAGGTCTTTCAGAATTAATGAATGATGTTGTCGATGATTCTGGAGATTTTTGCTCCACAACAATAAATGTTGAGAGAATTCGCAGAAATGGTAATTACTTCCTTTTCACTTCTTTCTTTTCGTGTTCTTTTAATATTTTTCATACTTCGTATTGAACAGACTGAAGTTTAGAGTTAGCAGGAGAGAATGCGGCAAGAGATCATCAATCAGTTAGAAGTAAAGAAATTCAACTTCGGAAGCAGGTGATAAAGCGGGAAGCAGAAAAAGTGGACACGGTAAATTTCTTCTTGAATACAATAAATGTTGTATTTTTTGATATTCTCTGATATTACCTCCCAAATATTCACTTTTTTTTCAGTTATTTGCTTCAACCAATTTCCTGAAGGAAAATAAATATAACCATTCTTTTTACAATCTAACATTCAATAAAAAGCGTTATTAGGAATTCTCAACAGCTGGAGTATTAATAATTCATATAGCTGATAGGTTATGTTATAGCAGAATGGCAATAGTGATCACTTACCAGAGGTGTCTCAAATGGAGAACTTGCGAGTGTCAGAAAACATAGAAAAGAAAAAAAAATCCTCGGACCAAGTATTGAGAACAAGTGCTAGCAGCAAAAGACTAGCTGCTCTTGATGCCGCATTAAATGCTGTTGTACAGCCGTCTAAGTCAGTTTATCATTATTTAGTTCTGCTATTTATACACTATGGTTTACAAGCACCATTCAGGTGTTGAATGGGCTATTTTAAAAAATAACGAATGCTGGTTTTTAAGCAGTACCGCTATAATAAAGGATATTTCAGAGTGAAACAGCATTTTCAAGAAAACAAGCCAATGATTAATTTGGTCATTGTTGGCCATGTAGATGCTGGTAAAAGTACACTGATAGGACATCTTCTATATCAAGTATACTTTTAAGTCTTATTAAAACATATGGATTAGGAATAGCTAAGCTAGAAGTGAAAATCTCATTTATTCGGTATGGTGGTGAGAGTCCCACTTATTTGGTACAATAGCTAAGCTGAAAGTATGCAGAATGTATCACACCAGAAACTGATTATATTTCACCACACAGCCTACATTCTAATTGGCATGTTATTGTATCGAATGAGATTCTCACCAACTGAAATTATTTGAGCCTTTTGCTGTAATGATTAAAAAATATCAACCTTAAACTTTATATGAAAAAAGATTGTTGCAATCAGTGTATTGAGACTTATCATAATTTATTCATGAGGATGATTCAACCTTAAATTGAAATTCTGTATGTGGCATAAATTTCTCACTTTATCCATCTTTATTATTTGTGCAATTTTACAGTTGGGTAGTGTTGATGAACGGACTATGCATAAATATAAACAAGAATCAGCTAAAACTGGCAAAGCATCTTTTGCATATGCTTGGATTCTTGACGACACACAGGTGTGCTACCATTTCAATTTAATGTTTTTTTATTAGTAAGAATTCATGATATGAGAGATATTCTGAACATGAATTTAGTATTTCCTTGTCGAGTTTCATATGGATAAATAGATTCAGCTTAGGAAGAAAGGCAACGAGGTATAACAATGGATATTGCACGGACAACGTTCGAAACTGAGCATCGGAAAATTTTCGTTCTGGATGCACCAGGTCACAAGGACTTCGTCCCCAACATGATTACAGGTATTCGTATTTTATTCATCTTATAATTGTTTCTTTTCTGAAACGTTTTTAATTTTTTCAATATTGTTGGGGCTAAAAGGTATTCTGAACACCGTACAGAAATTGCTGTGCTTAATATAAGCCCACAATTCCTTATTAAGTAGAGCCTGATCTTAGATTCAATATGAAGTTCACATTTTTAGAGTGGTTATTTATTCATTAGGATGTTATATCTTATGGCTTTAGGTGCCGCTGAAGCAGATGCTGGTATATTGGTTATCAATGCAACTCGGGGAGAATTCGAAACTGGGTTTGATCATGGAGGCCAGACGAGGGAACATGCTGTCTTGCTCAGATCTCTGGGTAAACCTTGTTGTATAGTTAACTTATATAAGGGTTACCCTTTCAAGAAATGATGTATGCAGATTTGCCTACCTTCCCTATAGCTTTGAAACTTTCAACTATTTGTTCATTTAATACTGAAGAGGAGATAGTACTTATTACTTTGCAGGAGTAGGTGAACTACTAGTTGCCATAAATAAGATGGATACGGTGAATTGGTGTCAACAACGTTACGATGAACTTTGCGCCACGTTGAAGGTTTTCCTTAGGAAGCAGGCTTCCTATTCAACAGTTAAATTTGTTCCGCTTTCTGGACTGGATGGAACTAATTTGACAAAAGCTCCACCTGATGGTCATCCTTTGTGCACATGGTATCGAGGACCAACACTTTTGCAAGTAATGGGTGAGAAGAGTATTGTGATTCTTATATTGTAATTCTGTACTGTTAGATTTGCTTGAGAGGAAAAAGGCATTATCAGTACCGTAAAAAAGTGTTGTCTATTTGGAGAGTGAGTCATCAACATTATTAGTAAAACAGATGAAATATAAAAAAATGTAAAACAGATTAACTGTATTGTTTTTTTAGATGAAATGCAAGTCCCAGTACGGTCACAGGATCGCCATTTCCGAGCTGTTATTAATGATATATACAAAGCTTCTACGTCAGCACTTTCAGTAGGCATCAAAATTGAGGCTGGTTTCATTGGAAATGACGAGAAAGTGTACATAATGCCAAATGCTGATCCTGTAATTATTAAAGGTATCTTAATCGTCTCTTTTATTCTTGTGCTTATCACTGAAAAGTACATAACTCGAGACTAGTTCCACAATTTGATTCTTTGAAAAAATAAAAAATGGTGATTTTTATTTTCTTTACACATGAAATCTGTTTGCAGGGATAGTTGTAGAGGCCAATTCGAGGAAAGACATTGGCTTTGCTGGTGATCAGGCTACGGTGACTCTAACACCTGTTTTAAACATCGAACCCAATTCCATGAGCATTGGCTACGTTCTTTGTCGTGGTGGGCAGGTTATTTTCCTGTGTTTTTCGCTCATTTTTTATTAAGTATTCCAGATTAGAAAATTGAGGAGTGAAATTTTTTTACTTCTATCGGATGTTAAAGAACCAAAAATCGTTACCATTAAATTCGGCTTGCAAAGCTATATAGCCAGAGGTTTGACATATTGCATAGTTTGGAACCGCGTGAATGCTTGAAGTGCTTTTATCTTTTTAAATCAGTGTGTTGTAGGAATGTCTCATCCCTGGAAAGAAATATCTGGTGCGTATTGTTGTTTTCGATATTGTTATTCCGATCATAAAAGGCACTAAAGTTGAACTTTTCGCACATTCATTGTGCGAACCTTGCACCATCACACTGTTGAAGGCAGAACTGAATAAGTCTACAGGCGAAGTGATAAGGCAAAAACCTAGGTTTTTTTTATTTGATTTGTTTTATTTTCTCATGATCTCCTTATTTCTGGATGTGAAGCAACTTCGCTGGCATGTTATTATTTATCAACATTAACCTTCTTTCCGTTTTCTAATATTCTGAATTTCTTAGTGTCAACATTCTTTATGTTGAAGTTCACAGATTAAACTGGGAAAAAAATCGATGAAAAAAGATCGTGTTGTATGTGGGTATTGTGTTGGCCTTGTATTAAGCTGATAAAGATGATCTATTAGTTATAGCTTTCTGGTCAATTGATAACAATTGCGAATTTTAGAGCACTAACAAAAAATATGAGTGGAACGATTGAAATTCAAACTGAAAGAGCTGTGAGCTTAGAACGGTATTCGGAATGCAAAGCACTTGGTCGTGTGACACTCCGCTGTGTGGGACGGACTATTGCAGCAGGCATTATTGAACAGAGATTGGATTAATTGAATGCTTTTTTTATATGCTACTCTTTTTTAATGATAATAAATGATTCCATTTTCAGTGGCACCATCACTATGTAAATAATGTTAACTACAAATATTCTTTAACTACAAATAAAAAAAAATCAAATATTCTTTATGTTGAAGTTCACAGATTAAACTGGAATGACTATGTTGTCCCGAAGCTATAGGTTAACCTGTCTTCCCTTTCAAATCATGCTCATGTTTTCATTTAAAAGACCAGTCTCTTCTTTTTCTTGATTTTTTTTTTTTTTTGTATTTATTTATGCTGCTCAATAGTTCATTGTCAACGGCCAATATCATTTTTATTAATCAATTATCTGAATAAAATTCGTGAACAATAAATTGTGTAGCGGTGTACAATGCTTTATATGAGAGATGACGTGCCCGAATTACAGACTTTATCACAATCTGATTTTCATGTTAATGAGACGCTAACATCACGTTGGATGTCGAGTTTTAAGTATGTATCTCACTCAAGTTAAGCCACACTCCTCCCAGTGAGTCCTCAACAGCTGGCCACACTCAACAAAGCCATCTCTACAAGATTATTTTTATAAAATATATTTGCTGGAATATTTCAGGCCTTGCACCGTGGGAAGAAGATCGCCTAGCAATAACTATACAATTCAAAAAGTAAAACGGTCATCTGAATACTCGTCTGTTTTCATCAGTAGTATACATCATCTGTGTGTGCATTAAAGACGATTATGTATAGTGCGAAATTGCGACATATGCAATTATTTCTTACTCTCTAATTTCACTCAAGATACATTGACTCGAGATGGTAATAGTTTAATGGACAAATAAAGTCTGAACATCCAATTTTGAGTTAGTATTGCTTTCAACTAAAATTGATTTTGTAATGTTGGAAATCTTGGTATGAGGAGCTGGTTGATCACAAAATCTGTTTTAGGTTATTTGAACAACTTTCCGCTGTTTTTTGTTTGAACTTATTCGCTCTAATCCCGTCTCTAAGGTATAATACTGAATTCAGGAATTGGCGGTCGATCCATTTTTAAGTCTGGCTGATGTCCATTGCTTCCTTGCATTTCTGCTGTCTTAGCCATTCGCTTCCTGATTTGTTTCAATCGCTTATTCACAGCACGCTCAGCTGGCGTACTATAGGTTTTATTCTGGTCAAATCGACCTCTAACCCGATGAACTATTGAGAGTATAGCTGGCAGGACCACAAGACCGTGTAAATTGCATAATATAACAGAAGTAACCATTGTTTTCACAAAGACCTAAATATGATGATGATTAGTGTATTTCATAAAGAATTATTCTAAAAGACATAGTATCAGGTTTCAAATACTTTTAAATTCGTATAAAAAAAAGATGTAGTTTTTGATAGAGATACCTGCGACATATAAATTCCGGCAAACCATAAGCTGTAAACACACAGTATAGTAGATAATGCTGCCTGCACTGCTGGAAATCCTACCGACGTAAGACAGTTACCAAGTCTAGCTTGGGGTGTTGATTGTTCGTCTAAATATAAGAAATATAAGTATGACATTCAGTTTATAGTGATTAAAAATACAATCCTCTTTTAGGACATTGAACAAAACAAGCAAAAAGTGATAGAGTGTGGAGTATTAGGCTTGTTTGGTAAACAATGCTTACTAGCTTTGCAGTAGTGATAAGCAACATGTGCTGGAATATCAACACTAAAGCCAGTGGATATTATCATCGCAGCCATTGAAATCGGATCCAATTCAACATTCCACCAGGATAGTATGCCTAAGATACCTGCAAAAATAAACCTTTATAGAAATCATTTATAATTAATGTTCAACAGCAATTCTTACAAGTCAATCAACTTAAGTTCTTTTCAAACAGAGTCATTTATTAAAGACATCTCATCCTGATCGAATAAGCATTAAAAATTTCATATTCAATTTAATGATCAGTTTAGGCTATAGTTCTGAGCTATTTAACCTGTTCATTGCTGTTTCCTTTGTTTGATATTGTTAATAAATGAAGTTGACCTACCAATAGACACAGAGAGGACAGAGGCAGTTGCAATAATCACCGTAAGCATATTCCGAAGAAACAGAAAGCATACCGCAGCCATACAAATCAGTGTACCAGCTATTGATTGCCACGTATCCGTTGGCATATTATCGATCAGATCCAGAAAGATGGCGTCTTCATGGAATACGGAAGCATGGAATGATTCGCTTCAATAACGAAAGCTGATTAGGAAGAAATCATCATATTATCTTATCATTCAGGAAAATGAACAAAATTTGACAAGACTACAGCAAAGATGGTCACTTATTAGCTTATCTCATGATATTTTCCTCTTTTCTCGTCATCATTACCTCCCGTCTATCACTCTAAGTCATTATTTTTTAAACTATAAAACTTACTATATAGCTTTGTCAACGATAGCACGCCATCGTTTAAGTAATTTCCCTCGTATCGTCCATTCTTTCAAATTTTCATCATGATAGGCTGTGGTGAAAAAAAATCTTTTCAGTTTTTTTTTCCTGAAATAACTCGCCATGCTCTATTAACAGTCAAATACCCCATGGATATCTGAACTAATCGTATAAATGCATTTATGAATGCGCATAACATATGATTTTACCGCGTTCTACTATCGTATCTCTCTAATGGTTGTCAGGTACGGAATTTGAATGAAAGTCAAATATGTTTTAATACAAACTTTCCATCGGTGCTTAAATTTTGCAACTGGACGAAGCTAGACCAAAAGTCATATTCTGGCCATGTCAAAAAATTTGCTAAATCATCGTTATTGAACTTGAGAACATCTCCCGGATTTATTGTTGTGGTGCTAACATCATCCAAAGAGTCAAAATCATAATCATGTTCTGCTGAAATGAATGAATACGGAAATAGAATTGTGTTTAAAATCTTTTTGCTAGTTAGTCATACTCCCTATGAGAGTAGTGTTCCCGTAAATCAGAATACAGTCAATAATAATAAATAAAAATAGAAACAAACATTGCAAAAAACTCTGGAATAAAGCAAAATCGCGCACAAAATACATGGTACCAGTAGGTCCCCAGCTACCATCAATGTTTTCGAAATCCTGAACCATATTATTCATCAGAAAAAGGGGCAGTTTCTGAGACAAATCTCCTGGTGTCTCCACAAATACCGATGCCATCGTAAAGAACGGTATCTGGTATTTTATGCGTAACTTATCGAGCTATAAAAGACATAAAGTTAGATTTGTAATAGACATCTAATAAAAACTACAATCTGTCAAAATGTTTGAAAACAGTCTGTAGCAAAAACCTTTATCAGCGGGGAATCTGCTGCAAATAGTTTCTGAGGTGTTAAACTGATATTCATCCGTGTTATCCCCTGAAATAATAACTTATATTGATATATCTAATTACATCTGTCAGAGCATAAATAGAGCGAAAGAATTAGATGAAAAGATAAGAATGTTGTTAGAAATCAAAAATTGTTGATAAATGACAAGTTTCTAAGTAACTTATTGAAACAAATATAAGATTGAAAAAGATAAAATGATCTATTGATCATCTAAATGAATATCTTCTGAAGAGAAGTGCATAAATGAGAAAGGTAAACAACAAAAAAACATACCCATACTGATATGATAATGTAAGTAATATATAGAACAATGATTAGCGTAGCTATCGAAGCATGAGCAATGATATTCACATATACCCGCATGTATTTACTGATGTATAGCTTTGACTTATCGTGAAATCTTGAATTTTTACGCTGAAAAAATATGAAATCATTAGCGGTAGAATCAGAAGAATAGCCCAATCAAGCAATCAATCACTTAACAAATCGGTATGCAATCAATATCAATCAGTGAAATATAATCATATTCCAACAACAGAATGAAGCGATATTAGTTTGTAATGACTAAATTTTTCAATTTTATTTTTTAAAATAAGCTCTGAAGAAATAAATCTTTCCTGATATGATAATATAAGTAATGTAAAGAACAATGATAAACGTTGCTATCGCAAAATGGGAGATAGTATCATTTGGGAAATTAATAGGGAAAAACTTACAGTAATCTCGCTATATTTTCTAATATTCACTTGAGTTTTCTGTATTGCAATATTTGTGATATTATCTTCATTTTTCTCTGCAGCAATCTCAAATTTTCCAACAACGGACATCAGACCGGAATAAAATGACATCTAAAATAGAAACTGAATAAAGTTATTGAAGAAAGAAAAATGAAATATTTGAAAATGTATCACTTACCTGATACAAATATGCCATAAACATGGAGAATAAATTTCCAATGCATAATAGACGAATTTCAGGCGAAGATGTAAAACAACCAACAGCATCAGCCAATATATTAGTTATTGCGGAGATTAATATAGCGGGGCCAACTTCACTGAGTACCTGAAATATCACATCAACTAACAATCTACGTAAAATGTTAAGTATGCTTAATTAATAATTAATAAAATTTGAAGAAAAATCACACCTCAGACATTCGATGTCCAACAGTTCCACTCTTTTTCTCACCATCCCGTATCTCCTTTGTTACTCGCTGCCATTCATGGATCATTAAGTACGAACTGTCAATACCTGAATTATTCTTAGTACTTAGCACTTAGTACTATTAATACCTAAATTGTACTTATTTGTACTTGGCACTATCAATACCTGAACTGCTCTAACTCAGTGTTTAGTACTACAAGTATCTGAATTATTTTTACCCAATATAAATTAAAACTTTCTAATTAGTTACAGTCTTTTTCATTTCATATGATTTAAAACGATTCATTTACTCCCTTACCAATAGATAGGACCAGAAAAGGTATGACGCAAAGTATTGAGGAGAATCTCATACCACACAGAAATAATATTGCTAATGCTGTGGAACATGCTAGTAATGGTGTAGCGCAAGCCATTACTGCCAGAAAAACCTGAAATCTATGAGTATATTACACTGGAAGTATATCACTAATAAAATGTCTTTATGGAAAACTAACGATGTTAGCATAAAAGATAAAGATGAAAAAGTAAATAAATAAGCCAGATGAGAAATTAAAAAGTTAGACAAAAAAAAATTAACCTTGAATATATTATTTTGATGCATATAAGCAGCTCGAACCATTACTGTAATTACAGAGCAGGTGCACATGATAATAAAGCCGGCAGTTAGATACGGTAGTAGTGATATTCCGGCACGAACCATTTCTTCTTCAATATAAGTGGTAGAGACGACATAAACTGTCAAATGTTCTGATTGATAATTCCTGCAATAAAATGATTGATGCGTTTCTTAATCAATGGATTAAATGCATTATATTTGATTGGTTATATGATTAAAAAGTAGACAGTACTAAAGATGTTTTAGCGCATGCTCCAATTATCCGTTCTATCCTTCAAAAGATATCAAAACAAATTGATCACTTCTGGTAAATCAGGAAAAATCAGAAAATTTGAAATACTCGAAGAAGTGGACGACATTCATTTCCCATTGTTTCATATCATCTTTACTCCATTGAGAATTTTGCAGGGCACGAAGTTGTAGTGAAATCATTTTTGCTGATTTCATATTTGTTACTGCTGGATGTGTCTCATTCCAGGCTACTAATAGATCAATATTTGTATCATTTCCAAAAAGTTGATGCATTCCTTCTCTTTCTTCACCGATATCCTCTTTTGTTTCATTCCCGTTGTATAGTTCTACACCAAAAAAGTAGGGCTAAAATTGCACTATTAATATGTATGAATATGATACTACAATTCATTCCTCTTGTAACTTTTAGCTAAAATAAAATGAAAATTTAAGCTTTAAATAATTAGTTAGAGTTATAATTTGCTTCAGGCGGTAGTAGTTAGCAGATTTACAAAAATGATTTGAATTTTAAGCATAAAAATAGTGTAGAAGTACAGGAGAGAAGAACATCTCTACATATCCTCTATAACTTTTGTGACATTTATTTGCTAGGAAAAATTCATATCTTCCTAATTCATGACTAGCAGTAAATATAAACTTTTATCATCTTGATAAGAGCGACTTGCATAATTATTGCACTGCTCATCCTTAGTCTTTCCATAAATTCAAATAATCATATATATTGATTAAAAATTAAAAGTAAATGATACCTGAATACTTATTTCACGGCCAAACAGAGTACTAATAGGATAATGAAGTCGTAGATATGGATTTGGACGATCACCGTTGTCCACATTCCATTTCTGTACCATATATGCATTCTGAAATTCTCCCTCAATGATATTATCATCCAAATAATTGTAAACATCAATAAATTAAACTGTAAAAAAAAGAAAAAAAAAACGTTGAAGCGCATTTCCTGATAATTGTCAAACAATACAAGTACAAATAATTAACCGACAATCAATATGAATTATAAACTATCGATATATCTCTTTGGATCATATCTCTTTTTTTTTGGATCATATTATTATCATCGATTAGATATATAATACTACTTATACTTTCAACTCTTTAAATAAGATAGTACTGTTGTTCTATTTTTAGATTATTTATTGTGCATCGCTATTTTCCAACAATAAGGAAGAGCGCTTGAATCATCAAATTTTTGCAATATTTCAATTATCTTATCAATTTCGATAATGGATTTGTTTCTTTTCCTTTTTTTTCTTTTTTTTTTTCAGGATGAACAATGCTTTATGCATGATTCAAACTGAAAAAGCGCTTTTTATACCCATCTAATTATCAATAAGCAAACTAGATTGTCAACTGTAAAGGTCAAATAAGTTACGATCAGGTATTGTCAACTATAAAGGTCAAACAAGTTACGATCGTTAAGTTAAGATGAAAGAATGCATTAACTTACATAAAACTGTAATACAGGTTCATTTATATTGCAAAACTCTCGGCAGAATTGATTAAAGGATTGATTATTACGCGTAATTGGATCGTACAATGTGATATTGTTAGCGGCTAAATGTAGCACCTACAAATAAATGCATTATATTTTAAGGTTATCATTGGTTACATTACATTTGTTCTTATATTCATATCTGATCTCAGTTATGGTATTAATATATCGATTAGAATGTCATCATAAAATGGGACACTTTAAGGATTTGGGGACACACCTTTATGGTATCGTTGAGATGACTTTGTCGAAGCATAGAATTACCATCTTTGGCGGTGATATACAGATACGTGGATATTGCTAAGCCACGTCCTGAGAAGAAGTTTAAATACTTGTCGTATTCAATGCGTGAACGTGCTTCGAATGGTGAGTAACCTTCTAGATCATTACGTTGTCTATAATAATAGCATCATTGTTTGATATTCGTAAAAGCATCTCATATAATATTTTAACTTTCATATCATTTTCTTTTAATTATACTTAATGAGTTTTTCCGTTTAATAACAGCTTTTTCTCCGGTAAAGTATAAATTGAAGAAGAACAAACGGTGTATAAGATATCTTGATGAATGCTAGCACTGAAATCAGTATACAGGAGATCATAGCAGGCCAAGCAAAACGAGTAATCCAGAAACCCCACTTGTTGTATATCTTAATTATAAACTTAACAAACCTGAAATAAAAATAAATTATTTACACTTGATAGTACTGCAAAACTAATATAACTTATTATTTTATTACCAATGCAATAATAAATTAGATGATAAAATGAAATGAAACAAACTTTGGCTCTTTCTCTCCAAATTCTTCAAGAAGTTGCATGGAACGCTTTCCTACTAGAACACTTGATCGTCGATGTCCATGAGGAGATTGTGGTGACAAATCTTCGTATGCTTGAGAATGCATCCATGAATTACCATGATCAATACCGGAATATTTTGGTACATTATTATTTCTCTCCGTATTCCATGAAAAATCTACAAATAAATTAGATATAGCATCATTTTTCTTCTCTTTTTTTTATAAAGATTAATTGTAAAACAAAATTGTATGTATGAAATGTTCAAATATGAATTATATATAGTAATAAATAAAAAATTACCGTCTTTTGGATTTTTTTCCTCTTGATTCTTGGATTTTTCCCAATGAACTGATGTAGCTGTTTCTTTAGAATGTTTTGTTTCCTGCGACATCGTAGGAATGATTGGAATGTAGCTTTTCTTGTTTGTATTGGTGCAAAGATCCGTTTATGGATCCTTTCAGTGATTTTGTTTTGACCAGCGTTTTCTTTTTTCAATACCTGAGGATTATATTTTTTCTTGTTGAAAGAAATCATAACAGATTGTAAGTTATATTAAAAATGGTAATAACAAAGAATAAGTAAAGGGCATATTTATTTGAAAGTAATTTAGAAATTGTAACAAATCAATAGCAAATTATTTCAGTGATATTTGCTTTACTGTTACAAGCGAAATTCTTAGAAAAAAATTAGGTTCAGAGGATACATTAGTTAATCATTTTATGAGATAATATTCAAATAAACATAAGGAAACGGATCTCTTTTCGAAGAAATGAAAGCATATAAATTTTAATTTTTCATTAGTTAACCTGAAATAAATTCCATAACTTATGTGTATATTTTGAAAAATATTGAAAATCTCATGAGAGTTATCAAACAGTCTTGAACTGTAGCATGAAATGCATTGCTTTCCGATGATAAAAATTATGGAAAATGAAATTAAGGAAGAAAAAGAAACAATGAAGAGATATGAGTTATAAGACCTTATCAAAGATTTTAAAAAAGAAAGGATAATTTTATTCGGTTAGCTAAAATATTTTTGGAGAGTCGAATTATCGGTAAGAAATACGAAAGCTGGTTAATGGCAACTGCAAGCGTTAAACAACAAAACAACATTTGTTGACTGATTTTAAATTCCAAAAAAAAAAAAATTTTTTTTAATATTATTTTTAAGAAATAAAGGAGAAGGAGAAGGAAGGAGGGAAACGGTGAGAGATTTAATGTCCTTAGAACTATCTGATTCGCGAATCAGTGCTACAGTGCTTATAAAAAGCAGGTTCTTTTAATGAAAACCAAAAAAAATGAAATATCGGAAAGGGCGGAGATGATGATGAATAATTTTGGTATGATTGGAAGCATAGGTAAAGAGGTTTGCATCATTAATGCCATAGTATAGGTAAAGAAATATTTGTCATCATAAAATAAAATAATGATTGACCTCTTGATAACCCATTCCTTTTAATATCAAATAAATAACTAATCAGATTAGGTGGCAGATTAAAAGAGTATTACTAATTCTAATTGAAATAGAACAATGATTGGCAATAGCATACCTGACCTTTTAAATTCATTTAACTAATTAAGCTGTCTTTAATTCGCTAGAATATTTTAGCTATTCATTTACTTTCAGATGGGATAATTTTCGAGCAATAAATTGAGAGCAAATAAGTGAATATTTTTTTGTGCAGAATTTCCATCATCTAATCGTCATGTCGAAAGAAACTTGCTCATTCTTTTTAATTTACATTTTATAACTGTTTGATTTATTCAACACATGCAGTAATCGAACAATAATGACATTTTTTCATAGCCACTTCTTTGTTACTATAAAATTATATTTCAGCATTTTATACTTGAAATTTTCTAAGAAAATTAACCTAGAGGTTTAGTCTAAATTTTACATTAGTCTTAAATTTAAATTGTTTGAATGGGATTTTGATTTGATTAAGCTAAAATTACACCTTACAATTTATTTAATTTGTTTAAATCTCAGCTGAAATTTTTGCTTTCCAATTTTAATCTGAATCTGCTATTATACTTAAGTTTATGCTTACTACACTAGGATCTAAGCTTACATAACATTATATAATTCATTTGTACTCTGCATCGTCTTAAAATTACTCTTGCAAAAGGTCTCCGTATTGTTATTCAGTGGATGATGTTACTTTGATTGCATAAATTATTCATGATGATTTTAATTTTGTTTGTTTTGTTGTAAATCTAACATTAATTAGCTGCAAAAATACTCAGGAAAATTAATGGAAATTGAATAGAGATAAAATAAATTTTGATAGCTACTGGAATGAATCAGTAATAAAATTATTAAATCTAATTTGAATCAGTTATTTTCTTTTTTCATGCTTTTTTTTTCCTTGCTGCAATAAGATGGTAATTAGATGTAGTGAAAAAAAAAATTACTAATAAAAGTAGAATAAAGTATGAAATGGAGCAGTTGTGGAACAGCCATATTTAGAAAATAATGAAATAATATTTTGAACAATTCTTCGTCTTCATTTTACATACTTTATTTTAATAGATGTTACGTATAGTGAAACAGATCGTAGTGCATTGCCAAAATTATCATTCGATGCAAATCGATGTACAACGATTCTAAAAAAATTCAATTAAAAAAAAAGGGTGGTTGTTTTTTTTAATTTTTTTTAATTCCTGCTAGTATATCGATCAACCGATATATGGAATCAGGAACTACCAATCATGTTTATTGCATACATCGGTAATTATTTCAAAATTAGTCATCTGTTATAAGTAATTTAGAAAAAAAAAAAATAAAAATAACTGTTTTTCTTTATTTTCTATTTTTATTATGAAATTATTTTTATTGGAAAAAAAGGAAAGAAAGAGCAGGAAGTTATTCATTTTGAAATTAGCAAATTGATAATAGCAATAAATGTTATTACTAAAATAATGAAATAAATAATTGATCATTTTGAGAGCATTTTGATTGTTTCAGAATTAACTGCTATTATTGAACACTTATGACTTTTGAAATTTTCAACAAAAAGACGTAAATATTTGTAGTTGTTTTCCTGGACAATGAAATAATTTTGTCTTCCAATTAACTGACTGTAATTTGTTAATGGAAATTGAAATAAGATGAAATTTTAATCATAGCAATACAACATCATATTATATTCAAATTTAAATTAATTCAAATTTTATAGAATAATTTCTACTCTTAAAATAAGATAATGTGCGACATTTGTTTATTTTCTTTATGTAGCCAAAATTTCATTTAAGCTAATTATTACTAATTATAACCATTAAACATCATCCGAATATTCGTTTTCCTATCATAACTTTTTATAATTTGTTTGTATGACTGTTATTTCCAGCAATCATTGAAAAAGCAGGTTGCAAAATAAAAACCGGGTATGAAGGAGGGAAGACGAGGTGGTAACAGTTTGTTGGTTCATGTAGTATAAACTGTTGACATCTATAATTTTTTTTTTTTTTTTTTGAAAATATCAATCGTGTCCTAAAAATTGTAGTTTTTAGGAAAAGTTTGCAAATGAAAGATGGAAAAAGAATGAAACACGGAATTTCGCATTGCTAGAAGCAATGAAAAAATTTTTTAAAAAGTTTGTGAACGAACGATAACATGGAATTGTATACTATGTGACGCAAAAAAAAAAAAAAATTTCCAATTTTTAAAGTTAACATGAGAAGTTTCACATGTTTCTGTTTATTGCTTGTTTTTTTTGTTGTTTACTATAATATCTGAAAATTCTTGCCGGATTTATCTGATTTTGTTTAAGCTATTACTTACTTTTTTGAATAAAAGGAAGGGATGAATAATGTTCAATTGATGTGTGAGAAATTAAATTCAACTTTGAGATATTTTTCACTCAAAATAAAATAGCAAATAATAAAATGACACGTTGAAATGATGAGATCACATGGTAAAAGACTGTCCAATCGCATGATGCATCTCTACGAAAGTTTTTTAATCGAGAATTATCTGTCGATATTTATTCCTTTTAATTTTCGCCGATGAATTTAGTCGAATTCATTTCCAGTGAAAAGCAATTGTTATTTTTCGCATCGTTAGCCGTACAATTTTGCCTTTTGCTGCTAGCTCGTACACCATTCATGGCTTTACATTGAGTTTTTAGGATGGCTTTTTCTTGTAAATGGAAAAAACATCGAAAAACAATAATAATCATCCATATCTATAATTAAAAATTTTTTAATTTTTATTTTAAGATTAGTCAAGTTCATCTGATTTAATAATTATTAAAGGTAACTTCAATGGTTTTTATTATTTATTGAATGATTTGCTCAATCATTTTTTCAAAAAAAAATTGAAATTTTCAAATTTTATTGAACTTTTGAATTGAAAAGAAATGTTAAAAGTAGTAACCTGCACTAAACTAAGCAAAAATAGAAATATACAAATGAATGATAAGATTAATGCAAATGCTCGAGAAATGTAAATTAGCTCATAGGTTGATTTGCCTGTCATAATTAATGCCAAATCATTAACAGCACCATCTTCAGCATTGACAATCCTGAAATTTAAATAGTGTTTTTTTTTATAATTAAAAAAGAAGTCTTTTCCAAAGTTTTGTTTGTTTTTTTTTTGAACTATAAAATGTGTCATTTGCTCGGTTTGTCTTTCATTTTCCAAATTCGGCTGATATAAAATTTTTCGAAGTGGAGATAATTTGAATTTATTTAAAAATTTTTTCAACTCGCAAAATTTCTTGCATCAGTTTCAAAGTTAATTAAAGGATTGTGCAAGCAGTTTGAAGTCATGCTTGAAAATCTATCTGATACATAGTATGCTTACTGATCTAATCTGATCAAAAAATATTGATAGAAAGTCGTGAAGTTTAATGAAATGAATTTCAGACAATGTTAATCATTTTGAGTTTATTTATGAATGAAAAATATTTTTATGAAAATAGATTTTTTTCTTTGGCAGAAATTTTAAGTGATAAATTCACTAAATAAATGAATTAGTTCATTTTTTTCCGCTTTTCAAATTAATAAATAATATCACACCTGAAATCCAAGCTCGTTCCAGCTATTAGAGCAAACAAGCAAAATAAACAAATAAGTAATAAAACACATATTGCTGCAGCCTGAAATTTTTCAAAAATTTAAAAAATAAACATGTACAAAAACCCTTTCATTCATCTTTTATAAAAAGTAGCCACAATATTAGAGATTATAAATGAATATCAGATCAAATTAATTAAAGAATTATTACATTTAATTAGTGATAACAATAAAAAAGAATCAAGAAAAGGGAGTATATTTAAAAAGAGATAGATATAAGATAGGCATCAGTCATATTTCAAAGTTTTGTTATGAAACATGGCCTAATAACTTGGCCATAAATTATTGTTACATATACAGAGTGTTTTTTGATTAGCTTGCAAAAAAAAAAAAATTGAAGATTTTAGGATGAAATTTGAATATTACCTGCATTAATAAATGTGGTACTAGTAAATATGGTGTTGATGTCTTGATGGCAACAAAAAGTAAGACAGAAGCAATGAGCGCAAGAAGTATACCGAATAGTGATATGGATAATGAAAGAAGATACTGTTCACCCGTTTGGATAAAATGGTATACTGTTGAAAAAATCTAAATTAATTATAATGCTCAAAATATGATGCAAAAAATTTTTTCCAATCAATCAATAATTATAATTAGAGAGGCGCAATTAATTTTCAATTAATTATTACTTTTTTTATTATCATCAAAATCTTATACCTCATATGAAAAATAACACAATTCCAAACAACCGATAAGCAATGTAGCCGTAGTTACGTGTAATAAACTGCAACAGCATCTATTACGTCGTTTTACCGTTTTTACTATTGTCGTAGATTCCGTCATTCCGTTTCCTTGATTTGGTTCCGTCATTTCTTTGTTCATTACCTGAAATTTACATCTTCAAACTTACGAAAAAAATCATCTCTCCTGAAAGTGCATATTTCCTTTTAACCTAAATTTTACATTAAACATTTTAACATATTAAGGAAATAAAAAAAAAAAAAACATATTAATAAGCATTTCGATTAGTACGATGGATACAAGAAGTATTAAGGGTAATGGAATATTGTTATATTTTAATTTTCATTTTTTGGGACATAAAATATCTCTGTTTTTTAAAAGGACTTTTTTTCTTTCAAAATTAACAAATTTTAGTGAAAAAAAAAAGTAGTTGAAAAACTCGTTTTTCTATTTTTCTTTCTTAATTTAGATAAACGAACTAACTGTTTTTTTTTTTTTCTTTTTGCGCATTTTAAACAGGGAGAAATTTTCAGGTAAACAAACACTAGAAATTAGATAAAAATGAGTGAAAATTTTATAAAAAAGTGCTCGTGCCGGATGGAATAGAAAGACATCCGAAATGTGTATTCAAATATTTCTTCAGTCATTCTTTAATTGTAATTAATTCCCAAATATAAAATGAAAATATAAAACGAAAAAAGAAAATGTTTTGAATCATATTTTTGTTAAAATTTGAATTTCGATGGAAAGTTTTTCCATATTTATTAAAAGCATTAAAGAAAGATTTTTATAGAAAACTCTAAAAGATTCCTTTCCTTTTCTGTTGAGTGAGAATTAATTATTCCATCTTAATTATACATTTAGCAATTCATTTTTCATCTATTTCTGAACTAATTCTTTGTTCATTCTCTATTTATAATTCTATCAAACATTACGAAAGAAAATAAATAAGTGAATTAAAAATGAATTAATAATTTTATTTCAGTTCCATTTCATATTCCATCAAAAATTACAAGGAGCAAATAAATAAATGAATAAACAAATAAATGAACGAATAAGTGAATAAATAAATAAATAAATAATTTTGTTTTTATTTGATTCATTTTTCTATTAAGAACTGAAGAAGAAAGTAAACAGATTAAGCAGATAAGCAAATAAATAAACAAATAAATGAACAAATAAATGAATAATTTTATTCCCTTTAATTCAGGTAAGTAATTAAATAAACAGGAAATAAAAGAACAAATAAGTAAGTGAGTAAATAAGTAAATGATTAAATAATTTGACTTAATAGTTTGTATGGAAAATATCAGCAATAATGAAAGAACAAAAGATGAATGTGAAGTGAGGTGGAAAAGAGAAGATTCGAAATGGGCGAATGAAGTGGGTAAATTTGACTGAAGAAACAGAAGAAATGAAGAGGTGAAAAACGGAGAAGTGGCAAATTTCCGACATCCACTAACGAAAAAAAAAAAAATTAAACTCTATTGACCTTTACAGAGAGACCAATCAGGGAATTTGATTAAAAGAAATGATAGCAGAAGCGTCGAAATCAATGGTGACAATTTTCATCAAACAAAACTTGACAGCAATTATCAATGAGTTGCATGAAAAAGTGATTTTCTAAAATAGCCAATATTAAAACAAGATTGCGAAATATGTGCCGCATGATTGTTGCATGTATGCATACCAATGCAGTGTATTCGTCGTATTTTTGATTAGAAAGAATGATATTATAGATATGAATGAAATTTATTAATAAAGAATAAAGAATCAATGAGTATTTTGTAATTTCACAAAAGATATTATTCAATTCTAAAATTAAAGATTTCAAGAATTATTTTTCTTTTTCTCACTCCATTCCATGCTTTCTTTTTAATTTTAGTTTCGCGTAGTTTTATTAATGAAACTTCGATTTACTCAAAGTCTTTGCTTTGCTACTTAACGTATAGTTAACATATTTCTTCAATAAATTATTTTGATTATTTCGGAACTTCAGGTATTTAAATTTAAACCATCAAAATTATCTTATTTTAACTATTTATTAACTTTATCATTTACCGGAACTGTCCGCACTAACGATCTGTTATGCATATCATCATCTTATTCCTACTAATTAAAAAAAAAAAACAACTAACTGTTAACTATAGGTTAAGTAGCAAAATAAAAACTCAGTTTGAGCTATTACATTGAATTTACATCGTAGCGGACAGAAAATTCTCTTCCAGAAATTTAATAACAAGAAAAGTAATGTAAAACTTGCTTAAATCAAAATTTTTATTATATTTACATTTTTTTTTTTGAACTTTTTTTCCATTTTCAGATGAAAATTTCTCATGTGATATTGCAAGAAAAATAGGATATAAACACAAAGTAACACAAATAAGATAAAAGCGATACAAATAAGAATTCATGTGATTATAGCAATAACAACTTCTACTATCATTTATAGTTATAACAATTTGTGGGAAACTTTATCAAATAATAAAATTAATTTTACTAACTAATAACTATATGATCTTTTTTAAATTATATTTATTAAAGCGACAAGAGTAGTGGACTTTTAATGGATTTTCGCAAATTCTACTTTAAACTACCAAAAGTTTTAGTTCGAAAAATTTTATTGATATAAAATATGACGAACTATCCTTTTTTTTTAAAGATATAATTAAGAATGAATAGAAATATTGCTATAATAGGAAGGAATGATTTGAAGAAATGTAAGAGTGTACAGGTGGAAATTTTTCACATAATTTTGCAACAAGAGTATATAAAATAAGCTAACACTAAGTAATAGTTTAAAAAAAAAAAGTTGCTTTATTTAATATGCCAAAATCCATATATTGTCACATTGTTTGATGTATTTCGATTTAGCTATTCCATTTGTTCAATCATAATTTAAGCAATATTGTTAGCTTAAATGTATTCATTTCTATATGATCATTACAAAAAGTCACAAAAATGACACACTGAAAAGGATGGACGATGTTAAATTGGAATTAATTTGAATAAAATCTTAGATTTTTTATCTTCAAACATCAAATTTTTTGTCTTCAAACAATTAATGCCTTTAATTTGTCATTCATTGCAAATGACTTTATTTTGAATTTTTTTTTCTTGTTTGTAAAAAAAATGAAGTAATGGTAAGAAAAACTATCGATCAAGTCTTCTCTTCTCTCTTCCTTTCCAAAAAAAAAAAAAAAAAAAAAAAATTCAAGAAATGCTAAGAACAAAGACAATTTCTGTAAAAATTTTTCAAATTGAAAATTGAAGTTTTTCGCTTCTTTACTAAATTACAATTAAAATACTTTGCCTAAAAACGAATGTTAAGTAATGTTTTATTTTGAAAAGCTTTTAAAAAATTAGAATAAAATGATAGACAAAATGTACAAAATTATAATCAGATTATAATTGTAATTAAAAATAAAAGCAATTTGAACGAAAATTTTATTGAAAAAAGCTAAGTATTAGGATAGATGGATTGATGGAAAATAGACAAAATATGAAATGAATGAAAGACGGAGGTGTATTGTTGTTTACTAAACAACTTCCTAATCTTAAGAAACGTGTTTTATGCTTAACCCTATTGTGTAAACAAGAACATAATTTGACTTCTTTTTAATCCAGTTATGACTCCTCCTTTTTTTCTTTCTCTCCTAAATGTTAATAGCGCATATTTCATTATAGTTTCATTATACCTAATTAAATTTCAAAAAGAAAAAATCACAAATAATCGCGAAATATCGGTTTTTTCATTAGGTTCTTTTTTAACTAAATTTTTAAAAAAAATTAGAAGTAATGGAAATAATGGAATTAAAAAGTTTAATGATCATTCTAGCTACATCAGTAATTATCTCTTGATTGTCTACCTTTATTGATGTAGTTATACTGGTCACTAACTTACTAATATAACAACACATACATACAACAACAGCAGATGGATGTTATAACACAGTGGAATTAAATAATCTTAGTACATAAGTAACAATGGTATGAGATATAGATCATTTTAATTTCATATTGGTTAATTAATTGCAAGGTGTCATAAGCTCTGTTGTTATATACCTGAATCTGAAAAAAAGAAAAGCAATATAATAGGTAATATAAGAAAGATAATATAGGTAAATATAGTGGTAATAATAATAATTAATAATAATAAACAATAATAATAATAAACAAATATAGTGTAAGGATTAATAATGAAGTGATGAAGTGCACTATTCTATTTTGTGATGAAATAGATATATATACAATAGTTAAGGAATTTTTATTGTTATTTTTCCGCTTCGACTTTTTTATAACTTTCTAAAAGTAATTATGTTGAGTTCACTTTGAGAATCTTTTTAAAGAAATAAATGAGAGGAAGAAAGATGAGGATAGAAAGGACGGAAAAACAAGTTCCATGGCAATTTATCATATAAATTTTATTTATAGCACTACGGTTTTTCTCTAAAGGGAACAAAGTTATAATTTTGAATTAAATTTACTATGAAAATTACCTATTAGTAAATAATACATAAAGATGATTTCTCAACTCTTTCTCAATTCTTATCTATGAATAATTCTCAGCTCGTATAATCATTATTCCTGTTTCGCTCATTCTCTTTATGATCATTGTCATTGTCATGAACATTATATAATCATTATCGTCATCAATATCACCAACATTGTCATTATCATCAACATTATCATCATCATATTGCTCGAAAGAGGAAATGAATTGGCAATGAAATATTTAGTTGATTCAATTTTATGTAAATAATTAACAATTTCCATATAAACTATGATTCAAATGTTTTATAGACTAATTAATTACAAAACAAGTGGAGATGAATGTTAATGCATTTGTTTGAATTCAAATTTGCATCCCATGTAAAAGATACACAATTAGACGTACAGTCTTTGATATTAATTTATTGATAAAAACAAGTAAACATAAATGAACTGCAATGAATGCAACGTTTTAGAAAACTTGCGTTAAAGATGTCAAAAAATACACTGTGGCGGAAAATGTTCATATGGAATACGAAAGGCGCATTATATAAACGTTATACGATTGATACACAAAACGAAAAAAGAAAATATAAATTAAAAAATGCCAAAAAATTAGGTCATTTTTTCCGCTTTACAGAATTGGATGAAGAATGGATAAAAAATCTAGAAGAGATGGATACTTCTACTTCTTTTGCGCTATCTATAAAAGGACATTACATTTCTTTTGCGCCATTCCCATTTGCTTCAAACTATCAATTTACTCTTCAACAGAAAATTTCTGCATAAAATTTTATTTTGTTAACACACAAGGACAATTCAATCGTATGAAATGCATTTTGTGAGGCTGCGTAAAGTAGCCAACAATTGGTTTTTTTGAAAAATTCATCTCTCTCTCTCTCTCTTTCTCCTTTTTCTTTCTTTCTTTTCCTCTCTCTCTTTTTCTTAAGGTATGTTATTTTTTAAAGAAAATACATCCAATGAAAGGCTTATTTCATTAAAAATTAAAGTGAGTACTGGTAATGTAAATAGTCGTTTTTTTTTCAAAACATTACACATAGAGTGTATGAAGTGGGACGAACGAATAACAATTGCGCAATTGTGACATATCATAATTATCACCTAAAACTTAGTTGAAAAAATTTTTTTTTTGTTAGAATAGCTAAACTAATCGACATTTTTGTTCTTTTTGAACATTTTAAAAATTTTCAATGATACAAGACGAAAAAAAAGACTAGCTATGTCAAAACTAGCCTATTAAATATAGCTGAGTTTAAAATTCGTACAAGATATGTGATAAATCACTATACAAATGATTATCATAATGTGTAAATCATATTCATAAATTGCTCAAAACAAAACAAAGAGATCAATAAATAAAATAAGCAATAAAATACAACAAGAAAAGTATAATTTCATGATAAAAAACGAATTTAATAATTTTTACTACTAAAATAATATATTTTACTACTATAATTTTCTACATTTAAATGATAATTTTAAATGATAAAAAAAGTAATCATTTGTGAAGACAATTGTTGGACCAAAAATTTAAAAATGACAATGAAATGTTTGAAGAGAAATTTATATGAAAAGAGGAGTTGCTGTAATAGTATGCCATTTGGAGTGACCTTGCGCATTTCTGTATCGATGTTTGTAAAAGGGAAATGAGATTTATACCACTGATAAATGTGATCTGCTAAATAAAATGATAACGACACCATTATCTGTCTGTCGTATGCCTTTGCTAATGTGCATTTACAAGGCTAATTTATTTTGTTGGATAAGATTTAATGAACTGATTTTGATATGATATCTTCAATTAAAGAAGTTAAAATTTGCTATTTTGATTAAATATAATTTCTGTTTTTATTTCTTGCTTTTTTTTTGTTTTTTCAACCATTTTAAAGATATTATTAAAATATAATTCAAGTAAGATTTTTAAGCTAAAACAATTAAATAATTTAAATAGGATTTTTAAGCCAAAAGAATTTCTACTGTGAAGTATAAAGCGAACAAATTAACGCAATTATCTTTCACAGTTAATTGGAATATTTCACTTCATTTTTGTTAATCATAAAATAAAATTATAAAATGTTCATTTTCAACTTAACCATAAAGTGTAGAAGGACAAATGATTATTGTAAAATAAAAACTTATGTGCAACAACATTGTTATAAAATAGAACCAAAAAAAAAAAGAAAATTACTAATAATACTAAAAAAGTAAAATTAAACCAATAATATCACTAAGACAGTTAAGCCATTCATCTTTAAAACAAAAAGAAATAAAAAATAAAATAAAATAAACGAGATACACTATGCATATAAAAAAACCATAAAAGATACTAATAAACAAATTTCAAAATTAGAAGCGAAAACAAAACTAAAATAATTTTAAAACTCAGACACATAAATCTGCTTACTACAAAGTAATAAAAAAAAACAAAAAATAAAAAATAGAACATATCAGATAAAAAACTTTTTTACTGTAAATAAAAAATTCTAATAATAAACTAAAAAGCTAAAAAAACGACAAAATCAATCAGCAGACAATAGATCATATTAAAAATATATTAAATCTTTAAAAATGAACTGAAAAAATACCTAAAAGCTCCACAAATTTTATTTTAAAGTTTAAACTAATTCAGTAAAGTCGAAGACATAGTCCAAAAAAGTTTTCGAAATTCAAAAAGATTAACTCAAAGCCAAAAAAACATCAGGTGATTTGCAATCAAACGTATTAAAAATTATACTAAAAGCCGTAAAATACCAAACTAACTTACTAAAATGTCACTTCATAAATATTACTTTACATAAAAATTAAAAACAACATTTAAAAAGTGAGAAAAAAAGCAAAAATATCATAAAAATCATTCTGAATCAAAATAACAAAAATAATAATTTATAATTTGAAAATAACAAATATAAAAACAATAGAGAAAGAACAGTAATAAGAATTTAATTTATCAAAATCATAGAAAAAAATATGTTAAAGAAGAAACTAAAAAAGAAAAGCAGTAACATTTAAAAAAAGGAAGAAAATTAAACTATGAAAATTAAAAAATTGTAAATATTAACTTTCATAACTTTCTTTTTGTTCTAACTTTGACAACGAAATTATACAAATAGCTTTCTTTATCTCACAACCACCAGAGTTATATCAAATTCAATTTTTATACAGGTAAAACAATCTCAAAACAAAAACAAAATTCTCTCTCTTACAAAAAATTATTTATTTACATATCCACAATTCTGTTAACGTTGAGATAATTTTTTAAAATAAAAATCATATAAAAATTTTATCAAAATTCAAAAAAAATTTATTAAAAATTATTTATTAATTAATAGTCGCATTTTTTGGTAAGCAAAGTAAATAATAAAAATGAAATTCCTTCTTGATATTTAAATAATGCTAAAAAAATTATCTTATATGCAGTAAAACAATTGAAATGGAAAAAAATGGAGACGGAAACGGAGATGGATGCATCCGGAAAATGTTACTGATAAAAAATAAAGGAAAATTATTTAGACTTTTTTGACTTTTTCAAAAGAAAAAATAATAATCTTTTACAAAAGAAAAAAAAGGAAATTATTGCTTAATCATCAAAATGAATGAATTTTTTCTTCTGTAGCAAATTTTTGTTTCATCTTTTCGTTGAACTTTAAATTAATTTCATTCAAAGAAATATAAAAACCTTAATGTTTGCCATCATATATTTTTTTTTGCTGCTGCTGTAATGAAATCAACAAATTATTGGAAAATTTGTCTACCAAAAGTTATCAATTTTAAAATTTTGCAGTTATTTGTGCAACAATACCAAAGATTTCTAACTTGAAAATTGTTGATGAAATGGGAAATTACAAATTTATTGTATTGATAATTTGCTTATTTATCACTGTTTGCTGCATTCCAACATCCAATTTTTCTAAGGTAGTAATTAGTCATTTCTTGAAAAGTATTTCATGAAAAAAAAGTTTTTTCGAAATTTGTATATCTATCAAAAATGACATTTACATTTTTTTCTTTTCTTTTGAACAAAATCGACAGGAATTTGAAATGATTGCAAGAAAGCTTCATTTGTTTTAAAAATTCTAATTAGTACTAGTATAATGTGTTTATTATTGCTGTGTAATATACTAATTAATAATATATGGCATGACGATTTCATTTCATCGAAGAATTTAACAATGATCCAAATCCAAATCATTAAATGATAAAAGTTTTATTTTACTCCGTCATAAAAGTTTATCTCATTGCTACCAATTATTAGATGATCAACAGATTAAATTATAAACATTTTATTTGCCATATCGATAAAAGAAAAATATTGATTAAAAGTGAGAAAAGTGGACAGAAACATTAAAACTTATTAATAATTTATTCAAATCTAAATTAAATATTTTTCTTTAGAAAATAGAAATATTGATTAAAAGTGAGAAAAAAAAATAGCAATTTACTGAAATTTAGGTTAAACTTCCTTAAAAGACCCGCACAATGTTTATTAATTAAACCATATAAGCTGAACTATTTAGATTAAAATTTAAGATTTGTTAAAATTCAACCTCAGAAAAAACTGTATCGAATTAATTATAATGCAATGCTTATTGTAAAGATAATGATGCTAAGTGTTTTGTTATAGTCAACAATAAGTTAAGAATTAGATTAAATTCGAGATAATGAAATGAAGGAAAAATTCGATCATTTGATAAGAATTGAAAGTGTCATTTCAAGGACTACATTCACATCAGTCTCATTTCAATCATTTTTTTTTCTTTTTTTTTAAGAAAATTTAATGAAACGTGATTTGTTTTAGGAAAGAAATTCATGGAATCGAGTACAAACAATTGTACATCAAATGAATATATATGATAATTTGATAAGTTATCTTTAAAATTACTTAGCTTATCAAATTTAATGTCTTAAGCATAACACTTGCAAAAAGTTCATTTTTTTCTAAAATTCTAATTAAAGAATTCTAAGAAAAGTTTGATTACCTTACATATTATATTTGCATTTCTCATCTGAATTCTAACATTTTTCACGAACACAGCGATTATCTGAGTAGTCCAGAGCGGGTCATCTTTGAACAAATTTGTAATGGACATTCATCGATTTCACTTGGTGCATGTAGCAATGCATATATTCGATGTTCCTATAATTCAACTGGTCATTCCGTATTGGCTATTCTTGAGGAATGTCCAATTGGAAAAGTTTGTCAAATTGTACTAAATTATTTAATCAATTTTGTAATAAATAATGAAATTTTAAACTTTTTAATATATCGTTAACAAATATTAATGGAAAAATTTTGAAGTAAATTTTTTTTTTTTTGTAGATTTTTAATGGAGCATTTTGTGAAATTCCACGAAATAATTGTATAAGCATATGGAGTCAACGAATGGGACAAATTAATTCTGAAACAGAAAAGCTTTTTGAGGTATTTTAAATAATTGCTACAACTATAATTAAATAAATTTTTAATGAAATTTTCCATTTACTGTAATGGTTGTTTTTAAATAAAACAGAGATGAATTTGAGTTAATTAAGTGCAATGTTTTCTTTTGTCATTCATCAACAGCTTTTCTCTTTGCAGGAAATGAATTTTTGTTACGATGGCGGTTCTGGAATATATATGTTTCCAAAGATTATATGCTCTCGACAAGCATATGTATGTAAAAATCAGAATGAAGGATTTGCAATTACATGTCTACCAGGTAAGCATAAAATTTTACTGCTTATATGTTTATGTTTAAGTTTATCGCTTATAATACCTATATTTACCGAATAGGCGCAAGTTTTCTTAGTAACTTATAAACAAGTTTTCATGTAAGAAATTTTTCGCGAAATTATTTGTTTTTGTTCGTTTTCTATTGCTTAATTTGGTTTGTAATTTAAGCAGTAAACAAATTAAAGCATTTTTTTTCTCATTTATTTATCTTTATTTCGATTAATTGCACTATTCTACAGGAATGATAATGTTAGGTCGACCATTCGGTTGCTTTGTTTATCCGCCAAGTTGTGCGTCCGATAAAATTTCAATGAAACAATCTGCTCCACTAAGGCAACATGCCATTGAAATGTACTGTGATCAGCAACAATTAACAAAACAAAACAACAGAGTAATGATGCTTCCGAAGATGCAGTGCATCAATTGGTAATTTTCATTATTTTATTTTGATCTCATCACTTTTAGTTCGTTGAAAGTTTTTGAACTTGTAAGGCATAGAAAGTTAAGTGTTCAATTTTTGAAAATTTCGTTGAAAACAATGATTATTAGAATAAAGAATTTAGAGCATTCTAAATTTACATCAATCAATTGAAGTGCTAATTGAGCAACTTAATTAATATTGAAATTATCAGATGTTATATGTTATTCGATAAATTTCTGACATGAAAATTGAAATATTTTCGAATTTTACATTGATAAATGCCTTTATTTAAATAAATATGATTGGTATATTTTTTATTTTAGAAAAGGAAATATTCAAAGTAGAAAAAAAAACTTAGCAAAAGTATTAACTGCTATGATTGATAGTAAATCCCAATGCCATATGATTATTGAAGTAGTAATTGAAATTTGCTAAGTAAAACAAGAGAGTAGGAGAATTTTTCCTGAAGATTGTTTGCAATTTAATATTAATATTAGTTCTGCCAGAAAAATTTAGGTATGTTGGATGTGGCAAATTAATTAAAGATATTATTTATTGTGAAAATGGATTTATTTATGATGTAAAATTGCGAAAATGTAGGCAACGAAACAACAAAGATCATTGCATAATGCCAGATTTATGCAAGTAGTTTTAATTTTAAAAATATAAATTTAAAAAATAATTTTCCAGATTTTTTTTTTTGTAATATATAGAAAAAAGTCTTGAAAAATTATAATTCCAAATATTATGTATATTTAGTAGCTTATTCTTTCTTTTAATTTTAATAATGTTATAATTTCATGTTAACGAAAATTTTTGTGAAATTTGCAATCCATTATTACATTTATATTGTTTTTTTTTCACTGTTCATTTATTTCATTAATCTTTTGTAGATTTATGATTATATTTAAGAGAAATGAGAATACATTCACGAATGTTAAACATAAATTGGTTTTAGAAATCGAAAATGGCGAACGGTGTCGTTGGGTGATTGCAAAAGACAATTCGTATATTGTCGAGACCAAGTACCAGAGAAATTCGTTTGCTCCGAAGGTTTCATCTTCTTCAACGATCGTTGTGTACCAATGTATCAGGCTAGTAGTGAGTGCTGGAAATGTCAAAATGGCCAGAAACGACATACCTCACTTCATTCATGCAATGAAGTGATTAATTCGATTCTCTCTTACTATCCTTATTTTAAATTCTTTTTGGTGTTACAAATTTGATCATATAGTTAGGGTAAATAAATATTTAAAAAGTATAACATGAATGACAATTTTTCCTTTTTTCTATTACATTCAAGATTAAAAGTATTATCAAATTGGAAGAATTATTGTAAAATTTCATTAATTAATAAAATTTTATTTTTTAGTATTCTGTTTGCCAGAATGGTCATTGGGAGGATCATACCTGTCCAACTGGAATGATCTATTTTGAAGCTAATCAAATGTGTCAAACAGATCCATCCTGTGCTCATCCATTTGTAAGTGTTTGTTGTTATCTAAATTAAAATGTTTATGTATTTACTAGTATCGACAATTTCTAAATTGAACTATTTTTAATTTTACAGATTTCTAAATTCATGCATTTTTAATTCTACAGATATAAAATAGCAATGTTATCTTTCACCTTTCAATCATTTTATTCCCATAATTTGCATAATTTGATAGGAATTTTTGGATACAAATTGAAATTTAAATCATATAGCAAAATTTTATAAGAAATCAAATAATGTTTTGTAAACATCTTTAGTCAATTGTAGAAATGTAAAATGGGCACGTCATTTCAATTGAAATGCAACGAATATTTGATCTGTTCGTCGAATGGTATAGTTGAGCATCGTTTCTGTCCACCATTTCATCGATGGGACAATCGAGCGCTATTGTGCATTCCCGATAACAATTGCTTATCTTCATCGGTTATTGTTGTTCAATTTCTTTGTGAAAGATTGAAATCGAAAAACATAGATGAAAAGAAGTGAAATTGCCGACCAGATTGCAATAGATATAAACTGATAATAACAAATTTGATAGTATTATGAATTATCATAAAAAATCGAAATTCAATAGCACGAAATCATATTTAGCAATTATTCAAATGAATTGAAAGATGTAATTTAGTTAGAAGAGATTCGATAAAAGGTTTCTTTATAAAACATTTCTTTATAGAATAAGTCATGTAGAGAGGGCGCAGTTATTGATAGTTTTGATTGTAAATTTTATTATCAATGTTCTGGTGGCAAATGGCATAAAATGTCATGTGTGGCATATCCGGCTGGTAATTATTTCTTTCATTAATAATTTTTTTTTTAAAATTTTGAATAAATTTTGGTTTAGACTTTCATTTGCTATTTGTGCTGAAATCTTTCAATTGACGAATTTCCCAAATAATCTATTTGAATAAATTTAGTTAATTGGAATATATTATTCATTGATATCTTGTAGATGCAATATTTTATTCTAATTATAGATTAACTTTAGTGATAAATAGTATCCTCGGTAATTTAATTTCAAATAATGAATATTATAGCAGAGTTGTGCAAGGTATGTCGCCATCATAGTGACAATGTCGCATGGCAAGCGGAAGAGAGATGCAACGAAAGCGATACGGTAGCTAATCCGCAAGACTGCAGAAATTATGCGATATGCAAAGGAAGAAGGTGGGAGAGTATGTGGTGTGAAGTTGGCACTTTTTGGAATCAAAATTTGAAACGTTGTTATCATATCACTGACTGTAAAGCATTCAAGCGTGTAGAATGCAATCATGGACAGGTGAAGGGTCATTTTTCAATTTCATTTACATTTGCTTAATATATTTTGAAAAAACATAATTTTAAAAATATGCTAAAATAAAAGAATAAAGTAAGTTTGTTGCTGCTTAAACAATGAAAATTTTATCTGAGATGTTTAGCAAAACGATTGATTGATTTAGTTTAATAAATTACTACTTAAAAAAAAGAAAAAAACAAAAAACAAAAAAAAAAAAACATTAAATTTTAGCATTTGATTGGTGATGTATGCAACGAATATTTGAAATGTCTGCAAGGCTCTTGGATAACAATGAAGTGCCTCCCGGGATACGCTTTTGGTAAATTTTTTAGAAATGAAAATTCTCATCTTTTTTTAAACATCCAATATCTTATTTTAATAAAATGTAACGAAAGAAGAAATAGAAAGATAGGGAGAGAAACAGATAGAAAGGGAAAGGCTGAGCTATTAATCTTCGTTTAATTATTTCAATGTTAAATCGAATAGCTATATTTTTAACTTATATGAATTAAAGAAACTACAATAAGTATGGAAAATCTTAATTTTTTATTGCTCTTGGAATTAAATTAAAGTTTCTTTAAAGTTTTTTTTTTTTAATTTTTAGAATTAAATTAAAATTCGACAAGAAAAAAGAACTGATCAAAAATTGACGTTTCACATAAAAAATTATTATGGAACGTTATATTTATACAAACGTAAAAGTAATTGAATTGTTAATTTATTTGTTATTTAGACGTAATTACGAAGAAGTGTGTTATTTCGAATGAATGCTTATCATCGAACAATAATAACTATCTAAGTGTAATAGATAACGATATCACTGATCCACCAATATCACTTTTTCAAATAGAAACAAAATTGGAAGAGAATCAACAACAGTTACATAGGGTAATTTAATTAGAATTAATTATTCATAACAGAATTAATAAATTCATAATTTACAACTTTCTAATCATATTTCTTATAAAATAACGAGAGCACAATTGTAGCCTTGTCAGTTTGGTAGTACAATTCGTAATGAATATGATTGTAATCGATATTTTGAATGTACAATGGATGAATATAAGGATCGATATTGTAATGATAATCATGAATTTAATGATGAAAGTGGAAAATGTGAGAAAGAGTAAGAAATTTAAACTGTTATTACTATTACTTATCAGAAAAAACATTTTATAATAATATAGTTTGTTTTTTTTTTCCTTTTTCTTTTATAAATTTTAGACATTTGAAATTAACTTGAGTGATTAGGGTTTAGTATTGGATTTAAAAAAAAGACAATTGATTGTTTAAGAATGAATTTTTTTCTTTTAATTGATATTTATAGATATCATTGTGATTTATCACGATGTCGTAATGGAAGAATAATTGAGAGTGAAATATGTGGCCATTATCAAATTTGTATCAATGGTACATGGCATAAGGAAGTATGTGAAAATAATCGACAATTTATTGATGGATATTGTCAAACGGTACATTGTAATAATGATAATAATGGTTCGTGGAAGTTTTCTTTTTTTTCTTCTTAATTTCTTATTTTTAATTATTTTTCTTTAATTCATGCTATTAAAATGGTGTAACATTCACATGCTATGTGATAAACGAATATTGCAATCATTACTGTAGCGATCAATGTCATTTGAGATAGTATCATTGTATATTTTAAAATGGTTAATTAATTAATTTGATATGAAAATTCACTCCAACTATTGTATTCACTTAAAAAATTTAAATATTTGCAAAATGTTGATTTTTTCAAAGTAGGAATAAATGTTTCCTTCGAAGTGTTTTATTTGAAAGTAAATGACTCCAAGAAGTCCTGCGCTTTAACTGTCATTTACTATAATTTTCAAAAATTTTAAAAATAATTCTAGAACTGAATAAATTTTGAATCAGTTCTGAAGCTTATCATCGATTTAAGTTGTATCCATTGCATTAATGAAAATATTTTTTGATAATTTAGAATAAAATTTTATAAAAGATTAAATGAAAGTGCTACAGAAATGACAAATTTATGGCAATCTTTTTCAGCAATCTTATCAGCACTATCATCATCATGCAAAGAGGGCAGTGTTCTGGCTGATAATATCAACTGTAAGCGTTACTTTATATGTAGACAGGGTCGATTTCAACAGCAATTTTGCTGGAATGGTGCAACATTTGATAAAAAGGTCTAATATCCATTCATTTCTGCATCCTTCAAACATTCATTCTTATTGTTGACTGTAAGTTTCTTTGTACAAATGCAAATACTCAATCTATTTTACTAATTTTTAAACTTTCTTTCAAATTTAAATCATTTCGAAATACTTTCCCATCCCTTTCTTGTACTTTTATTCCTTCTTAGTTATTTTTAGCAAAAGAAAATTTTAAGCGTGGCTATTGCGTACGAAATACAATTTGCATGTCAGAAGGAAGCTGCATCGAAGATACTGTACAGGCTGATAAACAGGACCGCACTGCTTATCGAATTTGCAGCGATGGTAAATTCGAATCACATTCCTGTCCTTATGGCCTAGTTTATATTCCTAGCAAAAGAAGATGTGAAAGAGATAGTGTTATTGATGGCGTAAAGTACGAAACTTGCAAGGTGCGAATTTTTCCTAAAAAAATTTGGTCTTTAAAATCTTCATTATCTGTTATCGATGTATAATTACTCTCTTAAAGAGGAATGTATAATCCATTTAAGCATTTCTGTATTATTTGCGTTTAGCAATGAGAAAAAAAAAAAGGGATTTCAGGAAAGTGGTGGTCCTACTGGTTATAGGGCAGACCCAAACGACTGTCACAAATTTTACCAATGTGCTCATGGGAAATGGGTCTCCAAAGCCTGTCCAGACAAATTATACTGGAATATGGAAAAAACGACATGTGACTGGCTTCCTGATGATGACTCCTGCAAAAATCGTATTACTCATGTCTTACTGTAATCATTAAAATTCTTTTCGAGCGCAAAAATGGATTTAAAATTTAAATTGATTCTGAAAACTCCAAGTATTTTCCGATTTTTGACATTGACATTTAGCATCTTGTATGTGAAATTCTTTTGCTTATTTCATATTTTATTATTTATTCTAGGAACTGAAAATTCTTTCCATTTCAGAAAAAAAAATCCTTAGATTTTTTCTGGACGGCTTTCCCTACAGAAAGAAGCAAGGAAGTGATGCACAGGATGAAAAAGATCCTATATGAATAAGTCACACAAGCACAAAGCCAGTGAAAATGAGGCAAAACAAAGAATCGTGGTGAATTTAAGACAAATGCCATTTAGGCTTCTACAACATAAATGATCCGTACGTATTATAGTCACAAGAACATAACCACAACTGCTGGTAAAATACTGGGATTCCCAAATTTTAACTTTTAATAATGTAATTCGGGTAAAGTCATACGAACCAAAAATAGGCCAGTATGACTTCATATTTGGCATTTGCTGCTCATAGGTTTGTGTGATATATATTTTGCCCATATGCACCATTCATTTTATACAAACATAGGAATGAATTTCTTTTCAAAAAATGTAAGAACCACAATGAATAATTTCTTTAATCAGAAAATTCTACTCTAAGCAATTTAAATTTTCCCTGATATACACAATAAAACCACGTTGAAAAAGAAACTTGAATACATAGACTGAAGAAAAGAGAGAAAGAATGCAGCAAAGAAAGAAATAAGCTAACAAAGGAATTTCTGATAAAATATGAATTTCTCCTCCTGCATAAACAAAAAATGATGGAGAAATAAAATAAGAGAAACAGAAATGGCAAATTATCACAGCGAATAACATAATCAGTGGGAAAGTTATATTTTGGCAATCTGAAAAGGTTAGCATTTCACGAAAACTAACATTTCTACCGGGAAAATGAAATGGAAAAAAATGGAAAGATGAAACAAAAGAAGGGAGAAAGATGAAAATAAATAATAGTAAAACCGGTTAATAGTAAAACGGCAGGCGCGGCAAAATTACACGTAAATCTTGTTTCCTTATGTAAGCCTTTCCTATATTAGTGTGAAATTAGCGATTAATAACTAATTGGTCAGAAATTAATTAATCAATTAATCCGATACAAAATCATCTTTATATATATATAGATGATTAATTAATTTCCAATGTACACCTGCATACAGCATATACGACATGTATAATGAATGTACAAAATACGTTGATTCAATAAGATAAAGAAAAATTATACTGAGAAAAGCAGTATAATTAGAGCCCTGGTTTTATTCAACACAAAAAAAATCAAAATTATACTTTAAAAAATCACAAAAAACACATAAAAAATCGAAAAATGAAAAGGAACCCCTGAAAATCACATTCGAGATGGAAATTAATAATACATACGGAAATTAATAATGAACACAATAATACATACATACATATATACCTATAGTGGGTGCTAGAGCAAAAGATCGAAAAAAAGACAGAATTTTTTCAAAAATACCATTTTTTCCAATCGCTGCTAAAAAAGACACAATTGCTGCTACTGAAAAAGACAGCCATGTTATAAAAATGATGTTTTTTCCTACTACAACAGCAGTTAATAATGTTTTTATAAACCAATAGCACTATCATCTGTTGCTACTACTACCATTTACCACTCCTACTACTAATAGAAATATTACAGTAACTATCGCAAAGAAAATCATTAAGTTTAACTGTGAAACGGAACAACATAAAGAATGAAGTCGAACAGAAATTACATTGGCACAAACTATTCGAAAGTTGAGTGTGTATAACCCGAAAAGGTATGCAATACCAACTATCTTTTAACCATTTATATTAGGTCACCCGCTAATCGTATTATTGGAAAAAATAAATCGATACATACTGCTTTAACAGATAGAACGTTACAAGAGAATTCTTCTACTGTACTTGCTACCTGCAATCGAAAAACTGATCACAATTTCACTCCGAAGTTCGATGTGCCTACATTTCTTCAAAAAATTTTAAAGTGCTCTCAAATGAAAAAAAAAATTAACCCTTATAGAAATTTAAGCGCCTACATAATAAACCCTAGCTGTAAATAAAATAGTTTATTTCCTATTTGTAAAATTGTTTTCTCTGATTTGTTTTTAAAATCTTTTATTCTTCTCTGTCCTAACTTATTTTTCTGCAACATCTGCATTGCAGGCAGTGCTTTTAGTTGGGTTAAACCCAAAATGATCATGAAATTTTCTTCTCTTCATAAGTGAACGCTAAAGAATCCAAACATACACACATGACAAACTACGTGCGCATTATTACCTATACTGGAGAATATTAAATAACAATGAAAAAGGCAGCAACTAAACAAATCTAATAATTCTAACTGTGGAAATACCGTTTTTGTATGAAAATGAAAATATTCTTTTCCCAAATTCTCACAGAAATTCAGTGTTTCAAAAATCTCACTAAATTTTTGAAGTCATATTTCTCCTCGCATTTCAGGCTCATGTACTATCATCTTTCTGCTGGCAAAAAAGATGCAAAAAAGTAACCCGATACGGAAATTAAAAAAACCTAACCAAATGTAAGATCCTCGAAAGAAGAAATACAAACTCAGCTTGTTCAATGAAAGCAAAATGACAGAGTATTGTTCGCTATCTTTAATTCCCTGAAGGCGAATGAACTGCAAATCCGGCTAAATACACTACTCAAAAAAAAAAAATATGGTAAGGCTATTTTCTGAAAAGCTACTTCCTTAAAATGAAATACCATTCGATATTTTCGAAAATTGTTCAAAAAGTAATGAAAGACAGAATGGATTCGACAGAGAAGCAAATTTTGCTTTCTTGTAGGTTTTCCAAAAAAAGAAAAATATTATGTTCGGTAAGAATAAATACCTAGTTTTTAAAAAGTGTTGAAATTTCTGTTACTATTCCTCACAAATTTTTACATGCAGTAAGCAGATAGTATGCTCAATAATTTCATCATGAACAACTATCGACTTTTGTTCATAAAACCTGGAACTACTAATATTTCTCTAATCAATTTCTGTTAGGAATCTATTTCTTTCAGAATAGAATTCTTTCAGAATATTCAGAACTTTCTTGAGACAAATTTTTTAAACTTGTCATCAGATAAACACTTAACTGAAAAGAAAGAAAATACAGCTTTATAAAGAAAATCAACTAGTCCTAATCTTAGTGAAATTTCTAATCTAAGCAAAATTTGTACTAAACGAAAAAATGAATAAGATGAATAATAAAAATGATCGAAAAACAAAAAGAGATGAAAGGAAAGTTTTATGACAATTTTGACTAATATTATTAACAGCTATCAATTATCGTACAAAAATCTTATACATAATACACGCACGATTTCTAAACAACAGCAGAAAAGACAAAGTGGTAAGAGCGGTAGAGCAATAATAATAAATAATACCCTCTTTTATTACTTGCCACAACAAAAGTGTTTCCAGAATTCCTCTGCAAAAACTAGAAGCAGATAACCAACCCTGTGATTGTCCGATCTTTAATCTCGCATTACAGCAAATGATTTCGAGGCCAAACGATGTGATAGAAACACTGCAAAATAAATGACATGCATTATTTTTTAAACTTTTTGCAAATTTTTTTATTCTCTAATAATGTTTTAGATATTTATACCGTAAAATTTTCCAGACCTATCTACTTTCTTCAGAGGTAGAAAGAGTATCTATGTCAATTTGAATTAAGTAAATGGAAGAAAAAAACTTGAGTTCTTTAAAAATTCATTAAGAGGAACAGCTGAAGACTGAATTTGCTCAGTCTTCTGCATTGCTGAATCTTACTGTTTTACATTAGGATACATTCTTAAATAAAAATATCCATTTTCACTTCACTTTGATACTCATTTCTTTCTTAGGTGTTGATGAATTCCTACTGTGATTTCTCTCTGATTTACTCAAAATCAATTAAATGATCTATAAAAAACAAATTAGTGAGGTTTTCTTGAGTTCCAAATAGCGGATTAGAATTTCAAGAGATATTATTTGAATCGAAAATGTCTACTTTGAATTTCGAGATAACTCAAATGTGTAGTGCAATGATGCTTCGAAAAGCTTTGAGGAGTGAGCAAGAGCTTTGATGAGGAATGCTACCTTCTTAGGAGATGAGATTATAAATTTTTGGATTAATAAAGACTGATTAACAAAAATACTTGGATTAATAAAAATTTGCTCAAACTTAGTTATAACGGTTTTAAATACATGGTCCAATGTGCAATTATTTTTATGGCAACCTTTTATTCTTATTAAAGAAAAAAGATGCAGAGTTTCAAATTCATAAATTATTTAAAATGGTTTTAGGGAGATTCAAAGATTCAAACAAATACTGAATTAGCTGATGAGGTAAATAAAATCTGAGTACTTTAAATCATTCAAATGTTCAAAACAAAAAAAATGTATTCATTGAATCAAATTTTCACTTGCATTAAATTACATCAAATCCAATTTGTAATCTAAGATAAAAAATGTACAAACCGACTATCACAACGCTGATTTATGTCTACGTCGCTTTAAACGTCGACGTATGTCAAGTAATGCCAGCTCCTCGGTCGGAATTTCATGCGACGGTGCGGATCGAACACCAGGCCTTCTTTCAGCACGAATAACAAGTGGTAAACGTTGACGAGGTGCTTGTACTAACGATGCAGGCCGCGAAAATTGCTGTATGCCAGATGTGCTTGGTACCGATCCTCCTCTACTGCCACTATGAGGACGAATGGTACCCCTGACACTTGTTCCGCTTGTTTCACCACCTTCCACATGACGTAATGCTATACATACATCACCAACCTACAAAATATGTTTTGATGACACGATTGAACGAGTTCCCAAAGTGCTTACTTAAGATACAAAACGATCGTCCCCACTGTTGTCAAAAAGCCAATCCAATTTTCATCGCGCTGACCTCTTTCATGAATATGAATAAAAATATTATGTTCACCAAAGCTAAGAAAATAAGCTGCGAAACCTAATCACTCAAAAGTCTAATCTAGCTTTCATCGCTTCAAACATATTAACGAGTATCTTAATATAACTGTATTAAAATAAGTTCAAGTATCAGTACTTTCTTTCCGGTGAGTTTGACGTTAAAATTTCTTGAGTTAAGAAATTACGTAATGCACAGCGGTGATAAATTGCAACCACAATACAATATTTGCTAATATGTATCACGCTGGTTTTGGCCCATTTTCATGATGCTTTCATTATAATAAGAACTTACGTTTAGCTGTCTGCAAATTAATCCATATGTAACACGCGTTCTTTCTGGGCTGCATGATGCCCAACCTTGGTTAACCACAAAGTAGGGATGCTCGATTTCTGCCTCTATTGTTACCTAAAGATAAACGAATATGTCTTACTTCCCTAGACTTGCGAATAAAACTGTTACCTCAGAATAGAATACTTTTTGAACAGTAATGAAAAACAGCAAAACTAGCATGGAAGAGCAGCTTATGACGTGAAAGATTCCACATATTTTTTTTTTGAAAACTAATTTTTAAATATGTTCCTTAAAAGACATTTTCAAAATCATCCAAATCCTTTTCAAGATTCAGTCTCCAAAAAAACCATAATATTAAGAAATCGATGTCTAAGAACATAAATTTTTAATGATATAGGTAAGATTATTTACGATGGGCTGGGTAATAATTGATCAGGTCTGAAAACCGTCAAAAAAAAAATTCAAAGCGTAAAATAGGAACAGTACGTTTACAACAAAACAACGACAAATGTTCATTTATTAAGTCTCGGAAAAAGGATGAGTGATTAAAACATCAACTGAAGTTCTTCAAAAAACTTAAAGAAAAATACTTTTTCGAAAATCTGATCGTTTTGGGAAAAAACCGTTTTAATATTAGTCTGCTCCATAAGATACACTTTCACAAAATTCAAATCTATTATTATGCTAATCAAATTTCGGAAAATACTTCATCAAAATATGCTAAGCGAATCATTATTTGACCTAAGAAGCAAGAATTATAACATCTGAAGGTGGAAAAAATCACTTTCTTTGCAGATAACTTTTTCACCTTCAAATGGGCTGATCTGATACCCAGATATGAATCAAATCCTGAAATATCCGTCCATAGATGATATCGAAATAAACATTAACTATCGGTTTCAGGAAAGTAAAATCATTGGTCATTCAGTGTAACTGGTTTCCGGTAATGCCGACTGTATTTCTCGTCACTCTTTTAAAAACTAATGCCATGATAATCTGTTCTTTAATATATTATCAGAAAATTTCTAAAAATCTTACCAAAATTCTTTGCTCTCCAACAGCAAAAGTAACGAGAACCTGACGATCTTTTTCAGTTTCTTGAATTCGGATGACCCTACTGTTGCAAAGTACGAGATCCGTTTTCATTGCTGCAGATAGAACAAAATCTTCTGTGCTCATTTCTTCAACTCTTTTCAACTGGCCCGACTGTAGCCGTATTACTGTACCTGCAATAATGACGGCTATCGGCTAAATTCTAGATAAAAGCTTTATTGATGAATTCGAAAAAAATCAAACATTTTAAATTACAATTTTAAGGCATCCATTATGGTTAAATGTATAAAATAGCAGATGCAAATGATGTATTTATCGTTTTAATTTTAAATTATATAAAAAGTATTTTCGTTAAGAAGGATCTCAAGAACTAGCAGGAGTTCTGTTTAATTTGATTTTCCTTTTCAGCACAAAAGAAATTTTAAAGTGAGTTACTGAATACTTTACCTACTCCTTTTGTACTTTTTTATTGCAAGCACATTATCCTTCTTACGTCAATCTGTAACGGATAACTTATACCTCGTCCGGAGCGGCAATAGAATCCAGTTTCGTCCACTTAATTTTTCTATGCAAAATTTTCTGCACAAAATTTTGCAAAGAAGAAAGAAAACAACTTATTTGAATCAGAGAGGAAAAAAAAAGTGGATCAAGATATCATGAAACCAACAAACTAATAATTTTCAAATGTATAAAATGAATGCAGAGAGGCTTAGAGTAGTGCACTACTTGTTTTTCTTTCTTTTTTTAATATGGATGAGATAAATCCAGTAATACGTTTTTAGGAAATTCATAAAAACTAAAATCGAATCCTGTTAGCTACGATGAAGTATTATTAAATGATGTACCAGTTTAAATTTAAATATAGTGATGACATGAACAGGACCTTACATATACACTCTCTTTGACAATCAAAAGCGTAAGAATTAAGTAATACTCTCAACTTAATTACTGATCCAGAGCTTACTCTAAATAATTAAATTTCAGTTGGAAAATCTCTGTATTAGAAAATTTTATTGCAATATTGTATAAAAGTGACCATGCAACACCAAAAATATAAAACGAGTCAACATGGTAGGTAACATTATTGGTTGATCTCGTAAAAGCAATGTGTCGGCAAAAATTTGAAAATAACTTTGAAACACAAAAGAGTTTAAGCCAACCACGCATAAAGTGAGAAGGATAATAAGGTTGTGACGGCAATGTTCCCACTTGGAAAGACGATGGTTCCGGAACACCGGTAGAAGCAGCAACTGATGGAGCACTGGCCAGCGGAATAGCGGGCGTGGGACGTTGATAAGGAGCATATCTATAAAGTGATTTCGTAATTAATCAAAAAGTGTGCGAAATTTCAAATAACGTGTTTTGTTTCCGCACACACATTTCGACGTAAACGTTTCACAATTTCACAGAAGACCATTCCAGTGCATAAATCTGTTTGGAGAATGCAAAGGGACACGAAAAATGGCAGAAAAGAGGTGATGGTAAAAAGAAAACTGTTACAACTTTATCAAAAAATATAAAGCTGAAATTGACAAATTGGACGTATATAGTTGAATGTATATATTATAAAATATGCAATAATACAAAAAAATGAATGAAGATACATGATTTTGAGAAAAAGACCAGCAAACAGATTAGGTAATCATCAACAAACTGATATGTCGCTAAAATATATTGATCTAATGCCATTCTTCACTTTATTAATTATTAAGATTCAATTTTCCTGCACTTCGTGTGAATCACTTATTATCTGTTAAACAAACAAGTTTTCATCGATTAATGCAATACAATTACCTGCGACGTTCCTGAGTTAAGACATGACGAACACGAGGCAGTGGAGGCGGCGGCATCATTACAATACGACCAAGAGCTATAAAATATATTATGCAAGCGCTATTTTTGTTGTACCATTTACTAAATTCCAATACTTCAAATTGAGAATTACATATCACAGGATAAAAGTAAGCTCAAATAAAAGTAAACTTAGAAATTTAATCCCTTATCTCATAAACAAATGAAAATGATGGTATTCTGGGAGACTGGGAGATCGTGCCAGGATGCATGCCAAAACAAAACGCAACAGCGTCGGTAACTTTCTTCGCCCGCAGTATAACGGAGGAATATCACCTCTGCGATAATATTTGCAATGAACTAGGCTTTATAACTACCAAAGAATGATCTCATAATAACACTTATGGTTACTGATATTTTAATTAACCAATCATATACATTCAAGAAGTATGTTTTTGCGCTTTCATATCTTATCTATCAACACTATAAGTGAATTTGAATATCCATAAATCCGTAAAATAAGGGAAAATCATTACTGAAAGATTCTTATTACTCAAAGATTTTAATTTACTGACTTCACTGGTCATAAGATCCTCTCACTTTCTCCAAGTGACATTTGATTTCATAATACACATTTCAGTTTGCTATCCCTAATAAGATAAACTATTAACCATTTTTAAAAATACATAGGAAATGCAGCAAAAAAACCTTGAGAGTATGGTTGTGATGTAGAGAGTTGCAATGAAGATGCTGAAGGTGTAGGGATAGTGGTGACAGTTGCAGCAGCAACAGCAGCATGAGAAGTAGAAGCAAGTAATAAAGCTTGTCGCGCAGTTGCAACAGCAGCGCGCGAGAGAAGTGGTTGAGGCTGTATGAATTCAACCCGTGATGGACGTGAACTTATTTCGGCACTTAACGATGGCATTGACTGAGTTACGGCAGCTGGTGTTACACGTGGATGTGTAGGTTGAGCAGTTGTTTGAGTCGGCAAGGCCTGCGGAGGTTGTGGCAATACTCCAACAGCAGCTAATGCAGCATGCATTTGCGTCATTAAAGTTGTACCATGCAGTGGTGATGACGGCAGTAAATGGATGGCAGTACCCGAAGCTGCAAGTTGCTGCTGTTGTTGTAACTGTAATAAATGTCGCTGTAAATTCTGCTCAAGGGATAATGCAGGCGTCGAAGGTGGACCTACACGCGATCCTGAAAATTAACAGAAGTTGAAATGACCACATTACGTTGACTTGAAAATGCACTGTTATTTGATTTCAAAAATGCAAAGCAAATTTTTTACATATGTTTTATTAAAAATAAATATCGCTGTATTGACTGAACTATTTTAACCACAAAAGCCATATTTTTAGCAGTATGTTGTTAATCCGAACCATTTTTCTGGCCATCGATTGTAATAATAGTTTGAATAAACTGATACATAACTGAAATTAGCTGCGGACTTAACTCACACTATGACATCAACAACGTAAATGAAAAATATCTGACGCCAGCCAGGACTTTATGTTTGAAAACATGCTAATATGCGTCGTCGTAGTTTAGAGTACTGAGAGATGGAGAGTATAATCTACATGAATGACAGGAGCAACATATCCAAAAAATGATATACAACTAATCTATTGTTTAATAGCGAAAATAAAACTTACCAATTTGTGGTGAACGTCCACCAGATACAGCAGCTAATGTTGCAGCTGCCGCTGCAGCAGCTTGGTGCTGTTGTGCAGCAGCAGCTAGAATGACCTGATATTGTGCCAAAAGAGCTGGATTCATTGCACCCAACATTTGAAGTGGTGATTGCCCAGATGAGCCAGGATCAGGACCAGAACTAGAACTAGGACCAGAAACAGGACCGGAACCCGGGCTTAAACCAATACCCGTTAATAATGAGGCACTGGAAATGGAAGGAGAAGGTAGAGAGGAAAGTGGTGATACACCCACTGTTATATCTGTTCCAGATGGCGGTTGTTGGCTTGTTGATGGCTGAGAGTAGCGTAACCCAGCAGCAATTTGTGAAGAGGCGGACTGCAGTAGCTACAATATGTATTTGAATGAATTCTAAGAAATGAAATATGCCAAAGAAATAAAACTTTAGAATGGATTTCAATGAAGCAAATATGAACAGAATCAGCCAGATGCTGCAATGGAAAAGCCATTAGACGGAAGAGTATCAGATGTAATAATTTTTCTGGAAACTGGAAAGAGAGAAGGTACGAAAGTTAGAAAAACGGCAGTGAAGAACTGCAAGGTACTTTTTGAAGCAGGGAACATTTAAAAATTAAAATTTAATACGAGACAGTGATGATAATGAATAAAACTATAAAAATAAAGAATAAAACAGTAGATAATAAAGAACATAACTCAAATGACTACTCTGTTCAAAACCATTTCGAGTGTGAGAAAACACTGTTAGTTTACACAAAAAGTAATCAAGGGATAATCAAATGTGAAATTTTTCATCTGTCATTTTGTCTCATATTTCCAGAGAGCAACGCTACGAATGAAATTTCAAATAACTGCATCAATATACTAGAGACGTTATTCAAAATAATACATGCAAAATATACAAGATTATTATATATGTATCCATTGCTTGTTATAATGCCAATTTTAAATTTTAAAACTGCTAAGCGCACCGTATCATTATATTTTCCAAACAACTAATTTCTAATATAGCTTGCGATTACCTGCATTTCAAACTGTGGCGGCCAACCCATCGGATGCTGGACAGCGGGCGAATGTAGCACAGGAAACGATTCCCTCAGCGCGGCCGATTGTTGTACGATACTAGGAAATGCCTGCGATGACGGAACAGTGCTGGGCTGAAATCATAAAAGTTATATGAAAATGTTAGAAAAAGCTCAAGACGATTCTTCGTCCTCAAGAAAATGATAGAAAAAGACCTGACAGCTAGGGCCAGCTTCATTCTGTTGCGGAAAAAAAGCCACCGAGACAGCAGGTTGTTGTTGTGTAGGGGCACGAACAGTAGCAGGTTGGCGGATAGGACCGCCTTCCGGCGGTGCTTTCTGCGATTGCCGAGAGCCCCCTGGCGCACCATTCATAGAAATTGCATAGAAACGATCGTACAACTATTGTTTTGGCCCCAGTATAATGTTTGTCCACCTTTCCTTTCAGCTATTTTCACTATAATCCTGCAACACACGAACAACATTGTAATATTTCAGTTGTGATTCATACAAGGATCACGATTCACGCAAATAAATGGAAAAAAAAAACGCGAAACATTAGAATAAATATGTTAATTGTATGCCGGCCAATCAATAGACTAACTAAGCATTTTCCAAAAAAAAACTTCAATCTATTCACGTTATTACGGTCCTGGTAATAGCAAGATTTTGGTATTAGAAATATCAAATAAATTACGATGCTATATTATACGCATATCTAACTTAATCTTTCTGACCCCTAATTCAAAGTCAAATCCACTTAAATCAAGTTAAAAAAAACCATAAAAGAAATAAAAACTTTTTTGAAGCGTTAATGAATATTTCTGACCTAAAACCATACTGGAATGCCTGAAATTATCCAGCAAAGTATAAATAGTTTTCCAGTTTGATTTTCTGCGTAAATTAAAATGACCATCCCTTATTCTTCTCTCTCTCTCTCTCTCTGCAAGATATAATAAAATGTTCCCAGCTTGTCTAGTTTGAAACACTCCACCCTCTCCTCTCCCCATTCAATAAGATAACTAGAAATAAATATTAGAAAGAAACCGAGCCGTGTTGTTCCTTTTACAAAACGGCTGGCCGGAGTGTTAAATTTGAAATTCCTTCATGGTGACAGGTGACAGCAAGCTGTCATCGTGCTATCGAACAGGTCGTTTCATTCTTTTAGTTGCTCACACGAAAAGGCATATGCACGTATATTTTTTTACACATATGTGATGTGCGTACACGTATCGTGCATAACTGCACGCAAAAAGTTGCTCATGCAACATCAAAATTTAAAAGGTTTATGTGAGCTTCATGTTATATTAAAGTTGCTTTTTTTTTCGTTCTAAAAAGACAGGAAATATATATATTTAAATTAATTTTAGAAGAAACGATTAGCACAGAATTCCAGCCGCATAGTAGTAGTACTGGAAATGGTAATTTGAATGTTAGAAGAGAAATGATATAATTTTTATCGATGACGTTGGTCTTCTTAGCCACTGCTCCATCGATCTAAAATTAAAATTGGCTTACTTACCAGGTCGGGTTCTTTTCTCTCTCTCTCCCTTTTTCTGTCTTTCTTTCTTTCTCTCTGTGCGTAGGTGTCTAAAGTCGAGCTTCAAGTTCATTTTCAATTGCTATTGCTTTGGATTTCGATAGATCAATTTATGAATGCTGGATTTGCTTGCTATAGGAAAGATTATAACAATTGTTTCTTATAAAAATTTACAAAATTTTACTCTTTTTTATTTTCATGCAAACAAATGTGATTTCTTTACATTCATATCTTTCCTTCTTTTTTTTCTTTTGTTTGCTTAACTTTACTTATAAACTCTAGTGGGTCGAAAAATGGCTGATAAATTTCAAAAGGAAAAAAAAGAACCGAATGAGAAAGCAAAGGATTGACCGGAAGATTAACAATGCTGAATGTCTTTGGCAATGAACTTTAAATAGCAATTACGGATAGACAATGATAGCCTACATAATGTGTCGATGATTACGAATGGTCCGCATCCATCGAGTTAATATCTACATGGATACTTTCTAGGCACAATTGTTAAGAAAATATGATATAAAATAAGTTGGATAAAGAATGCCTATACTACAAAATATGGACAAACAATATTTAGGTTAATAAAACAGGGTTGAAATTTCTTTTTTATTTCTTTTAATATGTGATAAATTCCCAAAATAATGCTGTTTATAATTTTAGCCGATATCTTTCGCGAATATTTCATGCAGATTACCTTTGACGATATGATATTTGTATATTAGACGAAATCGTATCCTGGACTTTTTACAAAGAAGTTCACAAAATAATATGCACCACTAGACAAAATACGTCAGTTCGATCTGGTTAACTGGTTACCCTTTTGATTGTTAGATGATTAATCATGCATTTATAGTTATATCTCGATTAGATATTAGTTATACATTTAAAATGATGCAAAAGAATTGTTCCTGATACATATATTTATTCTACGTTTATTCGCATGGAAATATTATATTTCCAACTAGCAAACCATATAGGTATAATTATATTAGTTTGATATTATTGCTTCACGGAATTCTTGTACCTGTAGTTATATTTCGATTTAATGGTAAAAAAGAATTAGTGAACTGAAAGATTTTAAAAAACGGAACTCAAAATTTTGCATTATAAATAGAATGAATAAATGATTCAATATGAAAATTAGAAATTAACTGATTTGATTTCACTATTCATACGATATTTATTATATATGTTATATAACAATGAGAAATATAAAAAAAAGGTAATATTAATGAGTTATTAGAAAGGAAGATATATGATGAGTGTTGTATGAATGATGAAAAGCTTCTTTAGTACCATTCATTGCTTTGCAAAATATTTTTCAATACAAGAAGTTGTTGTTATTATTGTTGTTGTTGTAAGAAAAGGAGGAGGAGAAGCATTAAAAGTGTAAGGATCAAAGATAGTGTAACTTATGATGCGAAATGGACGTTCAGGATTAAAAAAAAAAAAAAAATGGGAAGAGTTTTTCTCATGCTGAAGAGTTCTTGGTGGTATTTTGCTTCTTCCTCTCTTATCGCTACACCTTTTTTGCACAGTGCACCTGCACTATACGTAACATACATAAATACACATATACATATATATATACAATACATACACACACACATATATATATATAAATATATACACATACATTGGCTAAAAATGCTCAACGTTGTAGTAGCACAAAGAAATGCTTTGAAATAAAATTAGGAGAAAAAAAAATGTATACATTCACCAAAAGGTTTAATTTAGTTTTTTTTTTTTCTGCTCAATATACAAATAAAAAAAGCTACACGCGGTTATGGTGGAAGAATGGGCGTTTTAGCAAAGTGCAACAATCATGAAGAGAACAACACTACCACTATAATCATCATGATTGCTTTGCTTGATGTCCTCATACCTTTACCGTTCAGTTACTATATCCATTAAGCGCAAAAGAGAAAGGAAATGAAAAATGAGAAAATGTTCCAATTGGTATATCCTCCTTTTTTTTTTTTTGAAAATAATGACAAATAGATGATCATCTATCGCATTGATAGTGTAGAAATAGAAACGAGCAAATATTTGGAAATGAGACTTTGAAATGAATTCTAATAGTTCAGTTTTATTAAGACTGGTAACTTAAGCTGGATGAATGGAAGGATCAACTAAATATCATATTATCAGAATATACATTGATCAGTTTATAGGTAACATGCAAAAAAAGAATTCATAGAAATGGGTTTTCTTTTCTTTTACAATACTTGAGAAAGCAAAAGAATGGCAAGTTCTTTTCACTTATATTCATTTATTGTTTTTCTTTTTCCTCCCAGAAATGAAAATAAGTTTACGAGGGATATATTACGGACAGTAACAGTTACGAATACATATTCTTACGATCTTATTAGAGGAGATATTAATTGAAGAATTATATGATTGCTATATTGGGAATATTTTAGTATTATCATCATTTCGGTTCAATCCGAACATCAAATATTCTGTTGGCATCTCATCATTAGGTATTTCGTTTTATCCTAATGGTCATAACCATCATACACCGGATCATCTTATTGCAATGATCACTGCTTCAGCTACAATTAATTTCTCACTAATTTTATTTCCATAAAAATTAAATCCTAAATAACAAATTATATCATATTTAGAAGTAAAAAATTTACAAAGGATTGATAGGTATTAACATCGTATCATCTATAATGATTAGTGATAATGACAATGAGCCCTATATATAGTGATTAGCGATAATTGAGCCTATCTTCCATCCTACTTGTCGTGAAGTGTGCAACTGTGAAATATGAATGAAATAATAATGTGTCTCTCTGTTGGCTTGTATATGAAATTACACAAGATGCTTTTTCTTCTTCTTCTTCTGATATCTTTTCCAACAAAGATTCAGTCAGTAATAGTTTATGCTTAGGAGATGTTGAATTTACGCAGATATATGTCTATTACTAGAAAGGAGAGAGAAAGGAAGAGAGGGAGAGAAAAGAAGAAAGAGCCTTTTCCTTGTTTGAGGGAGTGAATAATGGAAAGGCATTCTCTCTTACTGAGGTAAAAAGACTTTCTTTTTCAAATGAAAAGGATACTTAAATGCACCTTTTCCTCTTATATCACAAGCAAATGATAAAAAAAAAAAAAAAAAAATCATGGAGACATTTGAAGTTCCACGTTAGCAACATTGTATAATCTAAAATCAATTTTGTTACATTGTGATGAGTGTGCTGCGTAGACAGTCTGCTCTCCTCTTTTCACACTTTTAAATGCCCTTTTTTTTCTCTCTCTCTTTTTGAAATACTTTTATGCAAGTTACGTTTGAAATGAAATTCTTTTTGAGAGGACTAATAGCCAGGTAAATATCTTCTCATTTCTCACTAATAATCCGTAACATTTCTCTTCCTCTTCTCTCTCTAGATATAGAGTTAATTGAATGAGAATTTTTTATCGGGGAAAGTTCTTTATCGAAATATCGTTAGCCTTCCTAAAATTTCATGCATCATACTCATACAATTCTAAATATTTCTTTCTTCTTGTATTCTTTCTCTCTTTCCCTTTCTTTCTCTCCCTCTCTTTCTCCTTCTCTCGAATTACTTTCTCCTAACTTGCATCGTCAAGTTTTGGAGGAAGAATTTATTTGAAGTTACCTCAATTACAATAAAAACTACTTCATGAGTTTAAATAATAGCTAGGAAGTAAATAACAGCTCTACAATTAAAAAATCTTACCTTGCTTTATCATACCTTACCTTATCTATATGTCTTCAGTTCATTTTTACCAGTGCTTGAATATAAGAAGCTTAGCGCAATGATTCGTTTAACTTTCTCAGTGCTTCACTTTTTTTGAATATGCGCTTATTGCTGTTACTAAATATTTCAAAAATATCAAACAACTCAATGTTTCTTTTATTAGACTAAGTATAGTTTTGTCATTAAGTGACGTTACTTTTCTTTTAACCTTCCTCTCTATCGATTACGCCGAGATCATATGAAAGATGGAAATGCTACCAAGTATGATGTACAAAAGTGAATATATTTGTTCCTTGCTAATTAAGACAATTTATAAAACTTCCGAGATGTAGTTACTGATTCTCAAAGAAGGTATATTTGTGAAGTTGCTTGAAGATGAAATTATATTTAGTTTGTTTCTTTTACTGATATAATCAAGAGTGTTTCATTTTGTCTCGGTAATGATAACGAATGATGTGAGGAAGAAAATTTCAAGTCTTTTAATGAATGCTTCATTATTGTGATAGAATGAAACTAAAGTATATCATTTAGTTCCTCTCAATTGATACACATCTTAGCAAGCCATTATTATTAAATGTTCATTTTCAAACCTTATTCTTTCAATTAAGAGTTGGAAAAGACAAGTTGTAATTAGATGAAAAAGAGGAATGATGAGATTGAAGAAAAATGAAGGTGAGAAAATTTTTTGAACAAAATGAGAAAAGAAAAACAAGTTCTTAAAATTTTCTGCTACCTCCATCACTGAACTTTCTAAAAACTTTGATTCAATTAAAGTAATTTTGAGTATTGAGTTTTTTTTTTTTTTTAATCTCAACTTGACTTGATATTAACGAATGCACAACGCTCTTTATTATTGGTGAAAAAATTTCCAAAATTATCTTGTACCATTTAAATGTTCTCTGAATATATGATACAATCGTTTATTTCTTTTTTTTCGGCTAGTACATAGTTAATTTTTTTAGCATCTGATGATAATTTTTCTCTTCCGCTTTCTTCATGAATAGAAACTATAACAGTGGTGAATCGCATCATCTAAAATGATCACAATTCCGCCCAGCAAGACCGTACTGTCTGCGGATAATCGATAGTTTGGATTTAAGATGGAATATTATTAAAAAGATAATTATGTATGATTATTTTAGTTCGGATATGATTATGATACTGGTATTCTTGTAGAATAGCACCTTATACTGTAAATGAAAATAACAGACAGCACGTGTTCTACGTGTTCTTTGGATCTGACTGTTAGAGAAATTATGAGAACTTTTATTTTTTATTGCTACTAGCTCTATTAGTTAATATATCCTATAATTAGCTAGCTCAACCAATGCTTTTTTCCTAAAACTGTCATTGCTAGACCAAAATTTAATGAACTATTAGATGATCACATGAAACATTAAATGCTACATACAAAGATATATAGTTGTACTTATTTGTCGAAATGCCATTGGAGTTGAAATTTGTTATTTTCAAATTTGAACGATAGTTAATAAGCACTTCATAAATGCATTATCCTGAGACCATCGAATAGCAGTAATCTTAGCAATAGGAAAATAAGAATGTCTCAAGTGAAAAGGAACTTAAAGAAGATTTAGCACTTACACTTACCATATATTGAGTTAGGTGACAGAAGAGGATTAAAAAGTTAAAGAGTATCTAGTCCAAGATTTGAATGAAGCGAATGAAATTGTAGTTCAGAAATCTTATTAATTTATAATTTAGAACAACAGAATAGTTTAATCCTTTGCTGTTTAGATGGGGAATGAAGTGAGAGGACAATGTGCACTGTCCAAATTTAGTGCACATATTCCAATTCTTATTTCTAATATTGCCAGAGATCTCATCAAGTTCGAATTTCTTTGGAATTCACGGGCATTGTAAGAAATCTACGCTTTCTTATATTCACGTCATCAGTGAGTTTGGCTTTCGATCTAACATAATTATTTTTCTGTTCAACTGAAAATAAATTCCTCGAAATCATCTCTAATAAAAACATTTAAAGTACAATATGTGAAAATTAATTATCAGCTAATGATTGTTTGATATTTTATGCCCGATGTTTCTCGGACAGATATGGAATATTTGAAAGAGAAGCACTGCTCTTATCAGAATATTGAAGGTAAAAGTGAGTAAAAAGAGATGGAAAAGATGGGTGAAAGTATTTAGCAGTAATATATCAGTTGGAAATGAAAGTAGAAAAATGTGTAACATTGTCAAAAAAATAAAACAACGCACTGTGATAGGATCAAACAACAAAAAGACATCAGCAAAAAAGATTGGACTACAAAGAATTTTATAAATATCCTCGCGGTTGTTTTAAATATTGACATATATTATAGTAGAAGAGTGCAGCAAAAAGAAGGATCTTTTGCGGGGCATTTTGAAAATGAATTGGAAAAATAATAAAATCAAAAGTAGGAAGTAGTGCCATTCGTGCAATAAAATGTTGATGCAAAAATGAGAAATTTGACGTTTGATACTTGGAATACATTATTAAACAAATATTACTTTTACATTATTTTAATGTACATTGCGCACTTTGTGTTTTTTTCTCTCTCTCTCTCCCTCTCTCTCTTTGTTAATGAATTATTTATTTTATATATAAATGATGACAGAAAGAAAAAAAAAAATTCAAATAATTTTCTTATTTTAGTTCAAAATTATTTCACAAAAGTAACTTAGTAATATTCAAAGTGCTAAATATGATCAAAGAAGTTTTGAGAAAAAATAAACAATTTTTAGGAAATGAGGAATGTAATGATTGGCACATAAAAATTTGGGAGAATTATTGAAATTAATCAATACTTTAATAATTATATTAAAAAAAACCCTTAAAAAACTCAACGTAAGCTATTCTACGGTAATTTGTCATTCGAATCAAGAAAATGAAAAGATGAAAAAGTTCTCCAAATGGACATCTCATCAGCTGGTCAACAATCAAAAAACTTCTTTGTTATTTTATGCGGCATTTAGACTCTTTTGTTGATAGATTTGATATGAGATGAACAGTTTAGTGTTATTCAATTGAGACACCAAAAAATTTTTAACATTTTACTGCCACTATAGCTTTCCATAAGAAATTATTACATTTGAAATTGAATCTTGTCAACTGACATTGGTCAATAGATAGAGGACATTCATTTCTTTCTCTAACTTAGTGCGCTTTATGACAACATCGGACAGCCAATATTTCAGCGATAAAAGAATTGAGAAGCGAAATTTTGTCTTATTTTTATCTAAACTTCTCACTATCAACTATCACTTATTCCGTTAATTATCTTCAAAATAGTCTTTTTAAGTAGCATTCATAAAATCAGCCTTTTTTTTAAGTTTTAAAATTTCAAAGTAGGGATTTCAATTCCTCATTGATATTATCATTCCTGTTTTAATTAACAACAACATCACTAAGTATAATTATAAAATTTAAAACTGACATAAATGTAAAAAAAATTTCTCTATCAACCTAATATATGCAATTCCAATAATTTTTTTTTTCTTTTCTTTTTTACATCTGACAAGCACTAATGACATACGAAAGAGATAGCAACAATATTAATGGAACAAATTTATTTCAGGTAAATAATGGAAAGTATTTATTGATATCAAGTAATAAACCATAAAGCTATACGAGAAAGAAGCATTATTCAATGATTAGAATTATAACGAAGAACAGAGATGGTATAATTAGCAATGGAAGATGAAAAGTAATCCATCATTTATAGCAACTCAATATGTTTAGGTTATTTTTATAACTATGACAAAAGCGCCGATGATTTTATCAATAACTCTAGCAAAGCATATACCAACTAAAATATATCCAAGTACGTTGCTACTCTGATTCTTTGTCACAATATATGCAATATCGGAAGCTATCCATATATCATTGTGGCCAAAAAGAAGAACAATATTCATAAATGTGTCTAAGAAATTTGAAAAAAAAATTAAAATCCATAGATGAGCATAAAATTAGTTACATGGAATAATAGTAAATATTAAAAGTTAATATTATTGATAATAATTAATAATAATAAATAATATGAAACGATTATGCCATATTCCGAATCGGATAGTTCGATTAATTACTGTTAGACTAAACTAAACTAAATATATATGTGATGAATATAATACGATAATATTGACAATAAAAAATAAATAAATAAATAAATAAATTTAAGAGAGTGAAAGAGATGAAATTGAAAGTGTAAAATAAATGAGTACAAAAATCCCTTTTTAAACAATCTAAGCTATTTTAGCTGGCTAAATGAATGGATAGAGTCATACATGAATTCTTTCAGATAGCAATTATCTTTTAAGCAGACACACATGATAGACATGCATCGATATGCATGCAAGCTTGCATTTACGTGAACACATACACATATACACGTTTGTCTACGTATTACGTTTGAGGAAATGAAGAATAGTGATGACTAGAAATGCATGTGATATGATATGATTCCTATCATCACTTATCATTTAGATAATACTTTTTCTTCTCATCTTACACTAATACTAAAATTGATAGCATACGATTGCTATAGGTTCAATTCCACCTGCTTCCTTCTATTTGTAGCAAATATTTCTCTGTCAGCTCTAAAGCAACAACCAACACCCACCAAACACTTTCACTTTCTGACCACTTTTTTATCATTTCACGCATTTTCCACTAATACACCATCCTACAATATATTTTTATATGTACGCAATACTCATATCATACTAATACACAGACAGACAGACAGACAGACGGACGGATGCAGACGATGTCTATCAAAGATATATATATGTGTGTCTGTGTATGTGTGTGTGTATGTGTGTGTGTGTATGTGTGTGTGTTTGTGTATGTATCGATCGCTTATAAATAAATGTATCTCGTAGTTTTTGTTGTGTTCTAGGTGCAACTTTCTGTCTGCTTTGCCCTTTTCCGGGACTCTTGCAGTGATGAATGAACAGACGTATCAGTGCGATGGACGAACGGATTGATGGACGAACAGATGAATGGATGAATAAACGGACCGAATGAAGGAATGAAACGGATAAATGGAGGAATGATGCAATGGATGGATGGATTCTTTATGAGAGAGAGAGAGAGAGAGAGAGAGAGAGGGGGAGAGAGAGATCTATGAGTATTGGAATTTAATTGAAGACAGATGGATATCTCACTATTAAAAAGAAAAAAAGAAAAATTCAGTACTTTTGAATGTAAATTATGTCGCATCTTTTAACTTTTCTATCGTATTCACTGAAATCTGGTTAATGAATTGTTTAATGAAGTAATTTGAAAAGCAAATTAACGAGTATTTAAATAGTATTTCATTTTCTTTTTATCTGAAATCAGATTAACAAGTGTGAAGTATTTCCGGAAAAAAAAACAAAAAGATTAATAAATTTAGTCTTAAAATTTTAGATATGAATATTTGGTGAAGTAATGAATTTACTAGAATAATATATTAAAAAGAAGATAAGCCAAAGCAAAGCAAAGGAAATTTTTGAACGAAATATGATAACGATGATAAGAGCTTGGAGAGAAAATCAGTTGTCTAAATGTCCAAATGACAAGTTTTTTGACTTAAAAATATAAATACATATATTTTTAAGTCAAAGGGAATCAAATTTACAACTTGATTCCCTTCTTTCGTCTTCTTTTTTTTTCACAGATACAAATGAATAATGATTAGAAACTACTTTATATTTATAGTAAGCATTTTCTGTATGTAACAAAGAAAGTGAAGGAAAGTTTTTTTTTTTATTTGTAGAATTCAAAATACAAACTGTTATTCCCCACTTTTTTGACGAGTTACAACTCAAAAATTAACATTCATATTTATCGAATTTATCTTATCTTGCAATTTGTACTATCAGATTTCCGCTTCCTTATCAGAATTTATTTGCTTACTATCATTATAAGCTTAAATTGAAGTTTTGAACTCTGAAATTATTGTAAATTTATCGCATAAATTATAATTCAAAAACGAAAATATCAAGAATGAGTGAGAATATTTTAACTAAGAAACTGGAATAATGGAGGGGGGANGGGGCGGGGGGGGAGGGAAAAAAAGAAGCAATAAGGAAAGAGAATGTGAATGAAAGATGAAGACAAAAAAAATAGACAAAGCAAAAGTGATGCAATTTTTAAAAGCATACTGAAGAATTTTTTAAATGTGCTAAGAAAAAAAAAGTAACTTTAAATGATGATAGCATAAATAGGATAAAGTTTTAGGCTATGGGAAAAAGTAAATAAACAAAAACAAAAAGAAAAAAAGGAAAAGAAAATGGTAGCTTAACATTCTCATCCCATATATGAAGTATTGTTATTTTACAAAAACAAAAAAAAAGACAAAAAACAAAAAATGTAAGGGTAAAAAGGGTAAGAAAAAGGATAAGAAAAAAATGTTAAGGTAATTAATTTGTATGATAGTATGCGTGAAAAAAAAAAGGAAAAGAAATATTCGAGAAGTTTGTAATTTTGCTATAAATTTCATGTATAAAAATTCCGGCTAATAAAACTTGCTGTTTTTCATCATTGCAATTTTTGAAGATCAAAGTTATTTCCTTTTCTGACAGTTCACATTTTTATCGAACCAGTTCCTCTTGCAATTAATTTTTTTGTTTTTTTGTAAAATAATACACCTAATAAAAAAAATAAATAAATAAATAAAAAGTAAAAAAAATAAAAATGAAGCCCGTTTAAGAGAGAAACGAGCGATCATGGTTATTTCATAAAATGATAAATTAAAACTTGTTTTTCCATATGAGAAAATCATCTCAAAATAATAATTTCATATTTCGAATAAATTCAAAATAAAACATTCGAGAGGGAAGAATAATATATAATATAAAATGTTTTCTTTTTTTCTTCACATTTTAGATAATTAATTAATTAATTTTCTTGTGGAAATATAAACAAACAAACAATAATTATTTTTATCATTTTGTTGTTTCATAAATAATTTGTATAAATAAATGAATGAAAAAAATTTGATTGAAAATCTCTTACATGTTGTATCATTTCAATTTTTTTTCCTGTACTTTCATTTTCCTTTTTTCTTTTTTTTTTTCTCTTAAAAAAACAATGAAAGAAGGGAAAAAGAAAGAAGAGAAGAAGGTTTGTGATTTGATACAAGAAGTATAATGACGACATGACAAGTTAATGATAGATAGATGCTAAAAAATTCCCATATTTTTTGACGTAAATATGATCAGCGACTAATTTGCATTTTGTTTGTTTGTTTATTTGTTTGCTTGTCTGTTTGTTCGTTTGTTTGTCTGTTAATTTTTTATGCTTTTCCTAAGCTTCTTTCTTTTTGCTAAAGAACGGAATATTTGAAGTGAATAAATTTTATTCATTATCTAAACTTTTAAAATGAAAAAGGATTGAATTCATGTGGATATGCGATTAATATTTGAAAATGCCAGAAAGTGAAAATCTTACATCAATTTTATTCCTTTTTTTCAAAATAAAATCAAAAAATACAACATTATCAATAATGAATGCATCATCTCCTAAAAAAATTTGACTATCTAAAACAAACAAAAGAGTTTAATTTGATTAATTTCAGTTTAACTTAATAAAACTTACAATAGTTATTAGTAATGATGAAATGTTTAATATTTATTAAATTAGAAAACTCTCAATGGTTTGTAATTATTGTGTTATATTAATTATAATTTTTGATGAATGAGTAAGTTTATTATTTTTTTTTCACTTACACTTTTTTTACCATCATTATTACAACTTACCTTTTCAGTGAAAGTATGTATGAAAAGTAATCAACCAATCGTGTTCCACTTCCACATCAACACCAGTATGATAAAGAAAATGGATTGCAATACGATGGCTTACATATCATATTGGTTCTTATCTTTATTATAGTAAATATTCAATAATAAATTTTCTTTAACTTCTTTTAAAATCATTTAGAAAAATTTCTTTTCTTTTAATTTGAAATTTTTCAATGATAATTTGTATATAATACAAATTATAAAAAAAGCAAGAAAATAAAAAATAAAATAAACAACTGTCGAAAGAATTATTATAATTATAGCAGTAATAATTTAATTTTATATATAAAAAATCAATTTCAACTAATAGACACAATGTCAGGTAAAGTAAAAATAGCATAAAATTTATTCTATTAAAATCAAATCGATAGCATATAGGATATCATATAATGAATAATTGTGTTTTTATATGATATCGAATTGTTTGTTTTCTTTTTAAATATATTTTCATATAAAAATAAAAATGACATGGGAAATATCAAAGTTTGAATTAATGATTAGTTTCTTTGTTAAGTTTAATTCAGTCATTATTTAAAAAAAAAAATAGATAAACAAAAACAGGTAAATAAGGAAAGAGTGATTTCAAAATTAATGATCTTTATTATGAACAGATTGTTACATTCTTCCAATTTCTAATAACCAAATAAAAGCTATTTTTTCAATCATTTACAATTCAAAATCTTTAAAAATTTTTTATATTTTATGTATTTGTTAGCAATTGAAATATAAAATTAGCTTAATACGAGCATTGCGAAGAGATACATTTTGATCAAGCAGTATTATTGTTTTTGATTTAATATTTAGAAAATTGGTAAGTTGTGCTTAACAGCTAATTTTGCTAAATTTCCCATATTAATATGTCCCATATGTTAATTAGTATTAAAATCCCAGCTACCCGACCGGAATAGGAAAATTTATATTACATCGACTATTGACTGAAACGAATATTATTATCATTATTATATTGCCATAAATATTAAGATGAAGTGAAAAAGAAGCCAAAATTTATGTGGAATAAGCTTAAATAACCGATATTGATATTGAAAAATTATTTTTCCGGAAAAGGTTATCATTTTATTGGTAAAATTAATTTTAACATCACTACTGAAATAATTACCAAATGGAAAAATTTGGAAATTCGTCAGCTATAACAGTTTCCGAAAGGATTGTATTTAAACCAATAATTGAATTACTGTGATACTTGACCAATAACAATTCCTCTTTTATCAACTGTTAAGCATTAAAAGGAAACTTTAAATAGCAAATTGATAAATATGAAAAAATGATAAAATGAATGGAACATTCGGATTAATGGTGGTGAAATTATTAGCAAAAGCAATGAAAGACTATGAAATTAAATGATTACATATCATTTGCGTTAACAAACACAATCAACCACGATGGCAAAGGTCAAGATTGTGTGCAATATTGTGGATGAATAAAATAGAATGACGTGATATGCATACACATACAACCTGTTGACTTCTTAACTAATCATTTGAAATTTTGTATCAAATCCTTATCATCTCTGGATAATTTTAACAAATATGAAAAGTGATGAGATTAATTTAAAAAAATTTCTTTTAAGTTTAATGGAGTAACAGTAAATCTCATCACTACAGAAATTGCTATAATTGTTATGTAAAATGTAATAAGTAGGCACGTATCACAAGCATTACTTTTAAAGAAAAATTTTAAAAAAAAACGTGACGTTTTGCTTTATAAGATCTCATTGTCATTTGTTTCACTGCAAATATAAATGAATGTTGACAGTGCTTAGAAAGTAACACTCTTTTATTTCATTTGCTTTTTTTAAAATTATTTCATCCATTTATCACCATCAGTGTTCCATCTGAATATACAATTACAAAAATTCTCAGTTTTTTGAATCGTGAAATTAACGAAAATTTCAGAGAGGAAAAAAAAAAAACTTCGGAACCAGTGATGACAAAATACTGCTCATAGATTCTTTCAAAATCAGCAAAGAATGGATGATTACTGCCAATACTACCTGCTTTTAATGTCCAAACTTCTTGAAGTAAAAGGGATTCCAATTTAAAGGAAACGTCTCATACTTCCCACTACACTTCAGCATGCATAAATATGACTTCAGTGGTGCTATAGAGGTATTCTACGCTCGTTTACTATTCATTTGCACGAAATGCAACGCAACTTGCTAATTATTTATTTAATTAGTATTTATTATACACATTACAGCTCGTCATAAAAACTTTTCACAGAGAATAACTTCTTATGGAATGATTTCATCTTTTGTATGTCCGTAATAGTTGCTTAAATGTTATGAACGTAAAGAACGTAAAGCTGGATAAGTGAATATTCTTTCAGTTGACCACCTTCTCTCGGAAGTCTTTTCGAAATAAATTAATAAACCACTTTTTTCTATAACTAATGATGATGTATTTTTGGTTTCACCAAAATTTTTTTGATCGCATAAGGACGTTTCCTGCAATTTTTTCGTTGATATTTGAAAGACTAATATATATGTATAAATACGAGAGTATCATAAAACTAACCTTTTCGGACCTTCAAAATTAAACGTCTTCCATTTTTGTACCTAAAATTCATTGTACTTTCATTTTGCAAAAATTAGAGTTGCGTAGTTTTTTTGTAACAGTCATTCAAGTTAATTACTTCGATCAAATTAAACATATCAATAACCAATATTATATAATTCATATACTTCTCAGAAGTGAGTCTTAATTAAAAATAGTCTTCGATTGATTTAAGCAAGGAAGCAAAAAGTCATTACTCGTAGCCAAACCAAAAAAAAGGCATACACGATTGAAGACTCACCGGATTTATACTTTGCAGTTGAACTGGAGATGTTGATCTGAAATAAAACGTGAAGATAATCGCCTTCTTTGCTCCATTAGGATTTAAAAAATTATCAGGTATTAATACTTAGCGACTAGTATTAGACTATAACCTCTCTAGCTACAAAAACTTTTCGGTGATAAATGAACATAATATTGAAATGATTTTCAGTCTCACTGCACAAAACCCATGCTGAATCACTGTCCTCTCACAGTCATTCACTAAATAAATTTACTTGCTGCAGTGAAAACTTTACGTTATTACACCTTTAAAGAACATTAATAAACACTAACTTCTTTGCAGAAAGTAATACATTGTCTGGGAAAAACTCTTCATTGAGCATATTCAAATCAATGGTGGAAAGCGTAGCACTATTATGAAAATCTCTGCTATCGCTGCAAAGTGGAAAGACCGAAAAGTAAACAAATATTGCAATACTTCAAGTCTTCAATTCAAATCTTTCAACCAAAAAAATCATACAACTTCAAATAGCTTTTAATTTAAAATCAGAGAATACCTGAACTATGATTTCTGTTTGAAATCCGTGCAGATGCTAACAGCAAGAAAATAAACAGTATTTCTGAGTTTAAAGAGAATAAGTAAAATAACATGTTAAGATTAAAAATAGCGTTCTTTCGTTCTTTTATCATTGCCTAACACTGATAACGAAATAAATATTATAAGACAATCAATAACTTACAAGTCTAACAAATTTTTTATATGATAATTCGTTATCTGTCGGCTATCAACTTGCTGAACCGCAGTCACATTTTCAGGCCATTCGTAAGTTTCCAAGTCTTCTGGTATTGCTAAAGCGTAAATCAACCATTCTTCAACAAATTCAGAAGAGTTTTCTAATAGTCAAAGCGTCTTAAGTTAAGGAGGCAATCTTGCAACAAAATAATATCCATCAAATTACAATGAATATTGCGACGAATAAATATCAAATAAAAAGGATGTCAAAATTAACCCTCAACAGATTCTCCTTGAGTCGAAGAATCTAACGCTTTTTGCAAACTCAACAAGATATCTTTTGAACAATTTGATTCTGTTAATTTATTTTTTAGTCGCACCAAAGGATGTTGTTCGGAACCGATGGAAGAATGCCACTTCATTGCAACAAATTTAACTGAACCCTGGGAAATTAAAGCAACAAATTTTTAAAAAAAATTGAAAAAATTATGAACCTCACAGAATGATTTTAGAATCAAAATTTGCATTAGGAAAGAGTCGAATAAAAATTCGAACTGGTAATTTTTGGTTGGCGGAAATGTAACAGTCACTTTTTAATTTATTTTTGTTTTCATCTACAAGTATGAATCTCATAACAAATTTGAAAGAGCACTTCATAGAGTATGTCTCAAATGAAGTGGAATTAGAAAAAAGCAAATACATTCTAACATAATTAAATTCAAAATCCTCCGATAACAATTGTTTCACTTACTTTTTTTAAAATGTTTTCAAAAAGATCAACGAGCTGAGCTCCGACCTCAAGAAGTAGTTCATCGATTGGTTCTCCCATCAAAAAACGATCCGTAAAATATAGCAGAGCGCTCTCGTTACTGATTAAAGCATTGTTAACCTATATAAAAACATTTAAGCTTTGAAAATTTATAAAATGGAGGATTTCCTAACTGGCCAGAAAATAATAACAAAAATTTTGACAAGGCAACCATTTTACCATTTTATGTTGAGACTTTGTAGATTTAAAAATAAAAAAGACTTTATAAAAGGGTTCATTATATTCAAGTTTTTTGCTTCTGAAAAACAGTTCAGTGATTTGAACAATCGTTTATTAATTAATCACTGATGTGTCTGTAGACTATTTGGACCTTCACAGAATGTGAAAAATCAGAAAAAAATTTCAGATAGTTGAAAAAATCTTAAATCTCACCACAGCACGACCAAATGCTGAAGAACGTCCTATACTGCAAATGCTTTCCAATGCCAGCATCATCGTTTCTATATTATGATGCACGTTTCCAAAATGTTCCACTAGACTGTCACATATTTTGATATAGACATCATTAGGCAAACAATCGATCTTTCCATCAATATTTTTGTCAGCAACACAAAGATTACGGAAAATTTTCTAAAAAGATATTCGAAAACTAGTAAACTAGTACACAAAATACATAAAAATAGCCATAGGACCACTGTCATTTAAAAAAAATTGTTTATACGATGCAAAAAAAAAATTACGTTACTAAAGATTTGCAGAAGGAAATTTATGATATTTTCATAAAGATGAGAATTGCGTAAAACTAATAAGTAACCAACTAGGCACATAGCTTATATCGTTAATTACGATAAAAAAAAAAATGGAAATTTACGAACTTACAATGACGTGTGTTTGGAACGAGACGTGAGGTAAAGTTTTCGGGCTAGCTAGTTTGAAGAACTTCAGCAACGTAGGAATATAACTTTTGCGCTGGGAAATTATGATAACCATAAAGTTTCGAAGTATAAATTCTGTGGAACAGGTGGCCAAGAATGCATAAAATGAGGCTGTCACAAGATCAACAGCATTGCCAAAACGAACATTTGACTCTTCCTCAACAATATCGTCGTCAAAAGCATCAATGATGGCCGTATGTGCCGAAGACGTTAACATTCGTAAGCTCTGCTTTATAAGAATACTATAACAAAAAATTAATTTTTATGATTGATTGGTGTCAGGAGAGTGAGATATTTAAAACGATAAAAATATATGTAAATGATGAGTAAATAAAAGGAGAGAATAAATAAATGAATTTGAAACATAAAATGTATTTCAAAAAACTCATTGTAATAAAACTGGAGAGTTGAAAAAATCATATAATATGATAATCAAACAAGTTCTCTCAAAAAAACTTAAGTATGAACCTATTACATATATAAGCTTACTGGTCTTAGGTTTTCTTAGAAAGATTTGATTATAAATTATATGATATATATACAAAATAAGCATTTCTGTCAGTTTATTTGATGAAATCAATCTTGAAAACACAAAAATTAACAATTTGTTTATTATTGCTTAGAGAAATTTGCTTACTCAACTAAACGCAATGCATTACCCTCGGAACAATATGCCAAACGTTTACACAGGTCGAATATACGTCGCTTCAGTCGCTGCGAAGATGAGATACCTAACTGCAAAAAAAAAGCAGTATGTGTTAAGTGAACAGAAAGGGGAAGAATCAGACAAGCATAAAACTAGGAGAAAAAGGAATATTCTGAACTACATTAAAAAGATAATTATCGCTGCTTTGTATAATAAACATAGCATTAATATTTCAAATTAGAAAACGCTTCATTCAAAAATCTCATAAAGTATATTCAATATATTCAAGTTAAATAATAACCATAATCGCGAACTGCAACTGTTTCTCGTTTTCTAAAATACGATCGCTCAGCAATTTTTCCATTGAAGTTACTTCCTGCATATTAATACCAACAACGTTTGCCAGCATATCCGACGGAAGTGGGAATAATTTTAGCAAAATATCCAACGTAGCAAAGAAATTTGAAGGTTTATCAAATCCGGAATTCAAAAAAAGCTTTAAAAATGACTGCTGACCAGTTCTCCGTAATCCCTGTCGATCTGACAGAGTTGGAAAAATAAATAATGAAAATGAATTTATAATAATTTCTCTAACTATGCGATCTCCAGATGCTTCATCCATACAACAGAGTGTATACGTCCTCAACAAGGTATCTATGACCAGCTTATCAGGATTTTGGTTGATAGTTTGCAAGGATAATAATAGCTTGCATATAATGCTTGTTGCTGAACGAACAAACTGACAATAAATGTATGAATCACCGGTAAGTGCGGTGCATCGATAACGCACTCGTTTGCTCTGTTGACAGTTTGCTATCTATAAATCGAGGAAACTTTTTTCAAATTCAAATGAACTCTTCGAAAGACTTGGAAGATTTTCATCCCGAAAGTCATATAAAATGATTCATTCCAAAAAAGGCTTACATCTAACACGCTTGTAATTTTTTCTAATCCACCATCCTCATAAAATTTTGCGTAGTAATCGAAATGAATTTCATCGGGTGTAACATCAAATAATGCTACATTTTCCGGTTCATTCAATATTGCATCTATTAGACGTAGTAGAGTTACCAATGCTAACGGCGGGTCACCTTCCACATATTTTTCACTGTGATAAGTTAACCTAAAATAATGATTATGCCAACAAATACATTAATATTTTGAAAACAAAATTTGATTGAAATTTATAATTTTTACAATTTTATGGTTGACACGACAAGTCTAGATAAGTTAATTTCCATGTGTTACTCGTAAAGCTACCATGAATTTGTATCCCTTGTTCATTTAAATTCTACATATCTGGCACTTTTTCTTGTCCCATTACATTAAACATAGCTCTACATAGTCGCCTAATTCTAACCTTTTAGATAAATAATTTAATATCCCAGTTTGTATCCTGGCAAACTAATTTTATACAAATTTTTGAGATTTCAAACCTCATCGTTAGGAAATTTAACGTATTTATATTTCTGCCAAGTGCTAATTCCTCCCGAAATGGTTCCAACCAGTGTTTCAATGATGTTGCAGCTGAGATGAGGTTACAATCGATTAGTTTAATAATTTCTGGACCATGCCTTCTCCAGAATATTCCACTAGACTGATTTCGTGCTAATGCAAACAGAATTTCACACAAATATCCGTAAGTAGCAGTTTGCCTAAACCGCGTTTTGATGTCATCATCGATATGGCCTTCGAGTATTAATACTGATTTTTGAAGATCACACATATGTAACAAATGTTTCAGATTATCTCCAAATGACAGTGCGGAAATCATCGCAAGACGTCCTTCTTCGACTAATAACATATGCAACATATTTTGTAGAATAGTTACACGCTCAGGTGAATCGATTACAGAAATGCACCTGAAATTACTGAAGTGAGATATTTTTTAAACTGAAGTTAAACCCTTGATGCCAGAAAGAATCCACGTGCCAAAGAAATATTTAAATGCTTAAATTTAATCTAATTTAAATTGGAGATAAATTCAAATGCGAAACAATCACAACTTACTTTTCATCGGCAGCAATAAACTGATCAATTAGTACGATTGCTCGCAATGCGTAAGGCAATAATGACTTTTCTTTGCTATCTTTCTTAAAAATAAATTTCTTTACCCCATAATTTTAGAAAGCCGATTTGTAAATATTGAGATGAAATTCAAATGCAAATAAAACTAATAACAACAGAGTTGCAGAAACTACTTCACTTTTTAAAAGTTTTGTTTTAAAAATATATTCAAAGAATCTGAAAGGTTCAAAAGGTTGTAGTATGCAATATATGAACCGGTTTTTAAGTCGGCTAAAAATAAGTTTATGTAGAAAGAAAAAAAAAATCAAAACTACCGAAATTTGATGTAATAATCGTCCAACTAATGATACTGTTTGTGTGCCCATATACGAGAGAAAAATCGCTCCAGTAATATCAGTACCATCGAAATCGCACAGCAATCGGAGACAACGAACTGCCAAATACCTTATTCTCGCATCTTGATTAGGTGATATAGCATGCACACAGATATGTGGAATTAAACAACTAAAAAAAGAAATATCATTCCAGGGAATAAAATTAAGGAAAAATCAGATTCAAATTTTTTAAGAGAATGAATCTGAAGCAAAAGACCATTATGCCATAGACCTGTGTATTAACGGTCGACCCTTTGAAATGATTTTGATTTGTATAATCATAAACTTTCTATGTCAGAAATACTTTACTAAATAAATCTATCAACTAAGGTATAAAAACAAATCCGGTAAATCTTCGAACATAAAATGCATCACGTTAGAATATGAAGTAAAACTACCTAACATATCACCACTGATATATGCTTAACGTTCCTTGGAGATATGAAGAACTTACGAAACTGCGGTCTTCGTAGGATTCTGGAAAATTTCTAAACATCGTAGTGATTGCATTAAAGTGCTAACATTAATTTTTACAATCCTTACTTTTTCACAATGGTCCGATGTGCAGTGCATGACATATAGCTGAAATCATTTCTTATTTTCGAAAAGAAGTTGTTCAGAATGTTGAAGGATGAGAACAGCTGAGAAGTATCAACATCGTCACAATCTTCCTCCATAAAAAATCTTCGTGCATGGTTGCTTACAACATCAGTATTGTATTTAAATACAAAATAACTTGCGATTTTTTGAAGTACTCCCAACAAGTCCATTGAAACATCCTGCAAAATATCTATGTGTAAAGGAAAATAATGATGATGGCTTATCTGTTTATGTATCTTCAGTGCACAATATCACCTTTATTCCAATCAAAATTTGTTCTCTTAGTTCTTTTCAAAAAATTACTGCGAGACAAGTGCAGTGAAAGTTGGTATATACTTCCTAAGTACGTTGAAAAATAAGGTAATTACTTCTGAAATGATAAATGCAAACCTCTGGTTTCATGAAAAGATGTATGACTTGCTCGTATGGTGTATATTTATTTCCTTCAATTTCTGTCACCATGAATTTCCAGGATATTGATGGATGAAAAAGAATGTCTAGCAGTGCTTGAGCAGCTTCACATCGGATTGATGAGCAGTATTGCTTGGAGGATATGATATCCATAATATAACTTAAATATTGGGGAGCCTGAAGATAGATCCCATTTTCCTCCCGAAATATTATAAATATGTTTCCAAGATCGTAATCAATCTTGACAATAAATTTAAGAGACTAAATTATGTGAGATCAATTAGTTCGACTAGTTAAATAATTCAGTGTAATTCAATAAGCATACACAAAATGTCACGCTTAAATCCTTTTCATGCATAGCTGATAGTTGCTTGGTTAGACTACAACCGATCATAGCCATCTGACCGTTTCCTGCATACGATGTGGAACGACTTGAGCTAAGTCCAAATTCAACCCATCTTGCTAATTCAACATCCATCTCATGTACCTTTTCTGTAAGCTGTTTTAATTAAATAAAAAAAGTTAGCAATTATCAAGATAACCAAGCATTGGGTGCTCCAAGAAATAAATCCTATAAACGCTGAAGTTTATTTCATGTTCAAAGCTTCTAAATTTGAGAGTTTAATATTAAGTTACAAATAAAATTTGTTGTAAACACATGCCTTCACAGGATGCAGCTTTGGTGTAAATCCGTATACTGCTTCGAATGGTTGGTAAGATAGTTTCCATAGAAATTGTCCAGTCGTCACTGGAAATTGAGAAAGCTTATACTTCTGACAAAAAAAAAATGTTATCTTGATAATAAAGGCAGGCAGTGGTACAGTGCGCATCAGAGTAAATTTTGTGACCATATCAAACTAATTAAAAATGACTTACATAAGCTCAATCAGTGGTTTGGAACAAAATGATTCCAAAGCACCGCAAAAAAGTTCGTACTCCAAATCTGTCGGTTTCATATCTTCCACATCTTTCCATGGGTATTCCAAATTCTACATATCATTGATTTTAAAATCAACTATAAATTTTCATCTGGACAAAAAGCGTAAAAATCACAAAGAACTACACACATTGCAAAAAAGAAAAGAAAAATAACAACTTCGTCAATAAATTAAATGCTTAGAGATTTTATATGTGTATCTAGCAAATGCAAATAATTAAATGTGCAAGCTATTTTCGAAACCCATCCATCAAATAATCCGTGTATCCTACTAATGGAAACATATGAAACAATGAACATCTCCTAATTCCAGTTACTTGTTTCAAATAATACAAAACTGTAAATATGAAAGCAGTGCACACTTACCTGAATGACAACGTTATTAATTTGCTGCAGAAGAGATGAGGTCAGTTCGTTTTGTGTCGGTGCCTTCTCTAAACTTTCCATAAAATTCTCGTTATGTTTTTCCATCACTGTTTATTACTTATCATATTGGAAATAAAATACATCTCTATACTGTATTCCAAACCTAAACATTAGTTGATCGATCCCATTACACCTGGAAACCTTTACTAATTAGTGCTATATGCTTTCATACGAGATTATGTGCGTGGAAGTACGTATATGGATGGATGTATGCAACACATAAATTAAATTGTTCTTTTATTTTTACCATCAGCCGATTGTTGCCTAGTTGAAAATGAATTGTAAACAGCAAAAAATGTTAGACGTAACATTCTATGACAACAGTACGCCGTTAGAAAGGAAAGTACCCGGCAGATAGATGCACATAAAAACACAAACAAAAATAGCAATCAGTTTTCTTTTCCAATATAAGATAGCTTCCATCACGTTACCACGCTCATCTGATAATACGTACGCAAACTTCTCCAGTAATACAAGGATTTCAAAGTTTTCATAGCGTCCTGAACTGAATGATACGCAGACGTAATAATATCATTTAGCTGGTGGTTTTGTGTTTTATTATTGGTAATTTAAATCCGGGGCTGGGAACCGGTCCGCGGAGGTTTTCCGTAAAACACTTGTTACATGCGGATTTGAGGTCAATATTTTTGAATTATCGTTGATAGTCGATTTCTACAGCAAATTTTTAACAGCTGGCAAATCTCCAGTCGAGGTTAGTGACGTCATTTATTTAAATTGAATTGCGGTAGTCCGTATTTTTTTTAATTTTAACTTCAACCTTAATTATAGTCAATCCCATAGTTTTACTTCAGTTATAATATAGTCATTTCCATAGTTTTACTTCAGTTTATTTCTTCAGTAACAACATATAAGTATTTTGGGAAACAGTTTGTTGTAGCGAGTGGTAGTATTTGATTGTATTGTATGGAAGAGCAATGATTTCTTTATTGCTTTGTTGCTATAATGGAACAATAGTTAACGAGATTTTTCCAATCATACGGAAAGTCGGAATTAGTTCTTTCACTTTTTCCAGCTATAGTTATTCTACTGCTTAGACGATAACTGTTAGATTAAATGAAAAGCTATATAATAGATGAATAATTCATTTTTTATTTGTATTTAACTGTAATCACTGCGCGAGGGTTAAACAAGAATTGAGAATAGTGAGTTATTTAGCAGATTCGTACAGTTTTGCTTTCTCACTCTTCATACTTTTGTTTTTCTTATCCGTTGTAATCATGCAGATGATAGATGGATTGGATTAAGTAGTACGGTTTGTATCTGGTACAGTGACGCTTACTGCTGATAATGAGGAGAAAGAGGGCGATGTGTTATACAGGCGTTATCATCATTAAAACGTTTCAGTGATTCTCAGGTTGTATATTAAAATCGAGAGAAATTGATGGGAAGCGTTGACAACAGTTCAAGTAATGCTCCACTGAATCCCGTTGCTGGCACTTCAGAAATGGTGGACGATGGCGAAACTACTGGTTATTTTTCGTTTTTTTTCCCTTCAAGAATTTTCTCACAAACCTTTTCTGAAAAAGAGCGAAAGTCTGTAAACAAGAAAAAATTTGTATCGTTATCAATAGTAATTTTCTCGGGAACATTGGTTGTAAATTATAAAGTTTCCGACAGTAGTATTATTATTAAAAATTTGTGGTGCTTTCCTGAAGCTTCATAAACATTTGGGAAAATGCTTTAGATTGAATAAGACATTTTGCTTAAAAAAGTGTTTATTGAATTGCTGGGATCATCAGAAGAATAATGCAATGAATTAATAAGTGGTATTACTAGTGACGGTATTGATGGCAAATGAAATGCCTATGTTTGTTAATTTCAGACATATGCCGAGTTTGCAGAAGTGCTGGCGACAGTGCATTATATTATCCGTGCCTATGCACGGGAAGCATCAAATATGTTCATCAGGATTGTCTTCTAGAATGGCTGAAGTACAGCAAGAAGGAAGTTTGTGAATTATGTAGTCACAAATATTCTTTTCAGCCCATTTATCGATCAGATATGCCTCAAACATTACCACTTTCGGAAATAATACGAGGTTCATTCTAATATTTCAAACATTTTAAAAACATTGAGTCTCATGAAAAGTTTTGTTCACTTGTTTTATAGCATATCTATTGAAATTGAATCCAGTTCTAGCTTTCTTAATTTGAAATAAAATTTTTTCAAATTTTAAGAATGCGTTATCCTGAGTCTCATGGAAGTTGCGGTCGAGCATTCACAAAATCTCGGACAATGTCTTCCATATAGGAGAAAGATATTTTTTATTGCAAAGTGCATCATTGTTTTCTGCTGTTCTGTATTACATTTTGCTATTTCTGCTCTTCTGTATTACATTTTGCTACATCTATCGCATTGTTTTAGGCATTTTGCTTAATATGGGTCGTATATTACGCTCTTGGGCTATTTACACGCTTGTGTTGGTTGCTTGGTTAGGTATTGTACCAATAACAGCCTGTCGCATTTACAGAATAGTTTTTTCCGCTTCTTTATCCAGTATGCTATCATTGCCTTTTCAACTGTTCTCACCAGACAATTTGTTGGTCGATTGTCTTAAAGTAAGTTGTCACAAGAAGTGCGATTTTTTTACCTAAAAAACTATGGGAAAATGTTTTACCCAACTACTACTAATATCATAATATGGAAATCGATTCGAATAAGTTTGAAATCTCAGTTTTAAAAGCTAAATTTCTACTTTTCATCTGGTAGGATGGGTCGTGGAATAACTTGTTAGTTGATAAGTGAGTCTTTCCTAGCCCGTTGCGCTAAATGACTGAGATTTTTGCATTAATGTACGAAAAATTGTGGATATGACAGTGGGGATGTTTCAGTTCTTTATGATTTTTAGCTTTTTTCCAGATAAAAGTTTATAATTGCTTTAAAATTAATGTATTTAGAATTTGGAATATTCATGGAAAGATGTGTGTTTTGTGGTTTTTGTAACGTTAATGTAGTTGATATATGTTCCATATAATAACCAACCTTTTTCATTTTAATAATTCATTGTCATCGTATCTTTAGGGTTGTTTTATTGTCTCGATTTTTCTATGCGCTTTCATATCTCTTGTTTGGTTACGCGAACAAATTATTCATGGTGGTCCACAGGAATGGCTTAATTTAGAAGATGTTGCTAGAGGAGCGAATGCAGAAAATGCGTTGGATGATAATGTTGATGCCGTGGTAAGTTAAGTGATTTTTTGCTGAATATAGTGTTCCATTTTCAATGCATGAATTTGTGATTTTCGGTAGATAATTAAGCAATTGAAGAGTTAACTCGGCCACGTTAAATAATAAAATTTTATATCTGCTGAAAAGTTATGGTACGTTTTTAAAAAACTTTCAGGTTGCTGAAGCAAGAGCTGAAATTGCTGGTAACGATATCGAAGAAGGAGAAGTAGAAGAGCGAGGAGATGAAGTGGAACAAGGCCAAGAAGATGTTGCAGTTCAGGATCAAGCAGATAATGATAACTGGAGAGAATGGGAAAGAGTAGCGGATGAATTAACTTGGCAAAGGCTCCTTGGCCTAGATGGATCACTCTTGTTTCTTGAACATGTTTTTTGGGTTATTTCACTGAATACCTTATTTACCGTACTATTCGGTATGTTTTATGCTTATTATTATTATTATTATTATTATATTGGAACGCTTATTTAAATTATCAAAAGGATGGGAAGACCCGGAACTGGTAAAGATGCCTGCAGTATGTGTTTTTTTTTTCTTTTATATATATATATATTTCATTTTTATGACATTTCCAGCATTCTTGCCTTATCAGCTTGGTCATTTTTTTCTGAAAACTATTGGATTAGCATCTCGAATCGCTTATTTTCCGACGCTTACATCTGTGTTGCTCGGATATTTTATTCTTAGTTTAATTGTTCGCTGTCTTCATGTTACAGCGAAAATCTCCAGATTAGCTCCGTAAGTTGCTCTTAAATATTTCGGAAAAGAGATCCTAGAGGAATTTTTTTAACTCAATTTCTTTTCTTCAGAATGTATCGAATATTGGGAATGTGTTACCTTGTCCTCAAAGTTTTTCTCCTCGTACTAACCGAAATTGGTTTTTTTCCGATAATATGCGGTTGGTGGTTAGACATCTGCTCTCTGGTATGTTGTACATAGTTTTTCTTTTTTAACTCATTGGTCTCTACGAAATTACACTTTGTTACCTCTGTGACAGAGAATATGAAATATATGATAATTGGTCAAATGACATGCTCGTATTTGTTTCTTATACAAGACAGCATTCCTGGTATTCGTATCTTCTATTTCAGCCTTTATTTGCTTCAAGTCTGTCGCGTCGGATTGCTTCTTTTATGGTATCTCCAACATCATCCCTTTTTATGCATTGGCTGATTGGTATGGTTTATGTCTTCTATTCGGCTTCTTTTGTGCTGGTTTTGCGCGAAGTGCTTCGTCCAGGTGTTCTGTGGTTTTTGAGGAATTTAAATGACCCAGAATTCAACCCAATACAAGAGGTATGGTTATACAGTTACTTTTTATGCAGTTAGGGAAAGTTATTTCTGATGTTATTGCAAATGTAAAAATGCTGCTAAAATTTAAAGAAATCTATTCATTCAGTTTCATTTTATAGTACTTCAGGTATATTTTTTCTAAATTACAACTTAAATATTTAGATGATTGAACTTCCGGTCATACGACACTTAAGGCGACTTATTGCATCAACATCAATCTTCTTTACAACAATTCTTCTGCTGATTTATGTTCCACTTTGTTTCATAACGCGCTATATACCATCTGTACTACCATTCAATTTGAGTTTGGCTGCCGAAACTCCTGTCAGCGAGCTGTCATTGGAACTACTTGTTTTACAGGTAATTCGATTTATACCTCGAATTTAGCTAGTTGTTTGACGTATTTCCATGTAATGAATTGTAGAACAAATTGCAGGTAGTACTTCCAGCCCTACTTGAACAGACTCATGCCCGTACGATTTTGAAGACAGTTGTACGCACTTGGTGTTGTATTTTTGGACGACTTCTACAATTAGAACATTACTTGTTACCGATGGAGGAAAATGAGAACGGACGCCAGCAACGCGAAGCACCACCAGCCCAGCCAGTTGCTGGATTAGGCTTAGCTGCTCAACACCAAGCTTTGCTTCTTGTTCGAGAACCGCAGGGATTCCAAGCTTATAATAAACCGTCGCACTTTTCGCTTCGAGTTATTGCTTTGCTCATAGCTCTGTCACTTACGTCGATGTTTACCAGCGTTATGTTTTGTGTGATACCAGGTTAGTTTTAATTTCAGGTTACTTTATAGTTTTTACAAAGTGATTTTTAACTCCGACACTGGCGGAAGATGTTGCGGAGTTGAAGATATAATGCAAGTTTGTAAGGCAACGCCATTTGTGGGAGCAAAACTCGGTGGTTTTAGGCACTTAATTCCTACATATGAAGCAGGATGGGTAATTTGGTTAGCTTTATACACCATCTATGCTCCCATATTGTTTCAAGAGGTTGTCAGTGTTCAGAGACTGCAAGAGAGTCGTGTTATGCTAAACTGTTGTTAGGGAAATTGATCGAAATGCATACCGTTGAGCAATTAAGTAATTTTTTTCGCTTCCTTTCCTTAGTTATCCCTTAAAACTATTTAATGACAGTTGTACGAAGTAGAAAATTCAATTCAGAGTTTCTGCAATTTGGATATGACCGGTGAAATTAATTTCAGTGACATTTGGACGTTTCATAGTGCACAGAATATCAGGTCATACGAATATCCATGATTTATATACGGTAGCAGCTGGGCTGTACGGTTGCTGGATTCTGCTGAAATTATTTTTCTTAGTTCTCGAATATGCTCCTCAAGGGACGTTCTTCTTGTTCTCAGCTTTTCGTAATATGGCACTTACAGCAGTTAAACTCTGTGCTGTATCTGTACCGATTTTAATAGTAATTCCACTTCTCGCTGGAATATCTTTTCATCTGGCTGTAATCAGTCCAATACGTATTGCACTACATCAAACATCACTTCTTTTCCCATGGCAGCACTGGGCAATGGGTATTCTGCATTGTAAGATATTTTGCGCAGCTGTCATGATGGGACCTAATTGGTGGATGAAGCATGTTTTTGAGCAGGTAATGCTTTCCTTCTTTTTCTTTTCAACTGGATTTTTCAGAAACCAACTATGTTTTTGCCTTTTAAATTTGATTACATGAGGTTTTCAATTATTTCGTTTTTAATTTAATAAAAGAATTTTTTCCTATGACATGCCTGGATTCTTTAGCTGCTTATTTTAGTTATATGCCGATGGCATTCGTGGCTTGAGGGTTCATTATTTATATAAGCAGTTGGTTGCACCAGTTCTCGCTTGTTTGGCAATTCATCTTTCCGCACCACGTGTCATCTGTTCACTAATTTCTGTGATCATAGATGTTTCAAATGAAGAACAGATTATATTTTTGCGTTATTCATATCCAGCTACGCTGCTTTGTGTATTTTGCTTTTATTTCGTTTACTGGCAATGCAGCAAATTTAAGGCTTTGGCGGAGAAAATCCGAAATGACAAGTATGCTTCCAAATTTCTAGGAGAATTTTTTCTATCGGTTGAAGTTAAGAGCTCAGTTAGGAAGATGATAAGGGAACAGTTTTTTATTGATGTCGAAGTTATCAATATTTAGCTGGATGATATTATAATCCTGATATTAGATGGTAAAATTTATTATAAATAATTCACTGGGTTTATCTTGTTAAGAAATGAATTAAAATAGTCTTTGTGAATAATTCTTGATGCAATAATTACCAGTGTTGCAGGTATTTGGTAGGAACTCAGTTAGTCAACTATGAAAGAAATCACGCGGAATTCAGGCACTAAAAAGACTTCTCAACAATATGGGTACGTGAATGAACTGTTATAAACGTACATGAACGCAACGTTATCGTGATGGTGTGAGCAAATGAGCTTTACTTTTGGTATATTGTTGTGCAGCATGTTTTTTTTTTTTGGCTTGAATCTTGCCTTTGTACTATGGCAATTTAACTGAATTTTAAGGTTTTGTATTTGGAAATGACACAACTTTATGTTGTTCAGTTTCTAAATATATATATAAGGATCATAGTTGACAGCGGCAAAATTATCGTAATTTATACAAAATTCCTGAACACATATGTCTTTTGATGGACCGGAATTTAATTCGTGGTGCCAATGTTATATATTTCAATTTGTTCTGTACACTTCAAAGCAGTGGTAAATTTTCTTCTATTGATAACATGGACAAACAAAAGTGAAATCGATGTAAGTAAATTATAGGTCAAAATGTCACCACAGATTTTGCACTATGAATGTAGCATCTACGTCCAAACCCCAAGCAGGTTTTTCAGATTCAAGTTTAGGTAACGGATAAAGGGAGAAAGGACCTTAGCGCCTGAGTATTTTAGGATGTGTGATATTGTAAACATCGATATATTTCATCTTTTATTAAACAAAATAATAAAATGTAAGTAGAATGCTAAAATGCAATAAAAATGAGCTGAATTCATCAGAACCGCATATTTCATTAAATTTAAGTAATTGTTTGAGAAATGAATATGTATGATTACAGTCGGATTCCAAGAAATAGAATTACCCAATTTCGAGCCGAGAAAATGCAAAAACCTGAGAAAGACATCATTTATTTACTTGGTAGGCTTATCCAATTTCTCGTTGCACTGTGTCTCACGTTCCTTGGGTCATGTGGTCGGATGTATTCAATTTCTAAGGACCTTCTCATAACCTCCCGAATAAAACTCTACATAATGGGATTTAAAAGGTCGTAAAGCAATGTTAGCGTATCATGCTGTGACATCAAAAAGTCTGTCAATAACCATGTCAAGCGACTCAGGTGTATACTTCAAGTGTTTTTCGGTGGTACCTTTCGATATTGTGGAACGCATCACTCTGAAATAACACATTATCTGCTTAGTAGCCATTTCAGTGAGTCATACTTATAATATAAAGTCCGTTAGCTACTTTACAACTCGAAGTTTTACAGGAAAGATAAACCCCACTTAATAAAGACAACGTTTTGATCACAGTCACTATGATTAAAAATGAGATTTTATAAGCTACAGGAAACAAGCAAGACAAAGTTTGCTTTGAGTGATTATACAAGAGCAAGCTGCGTCTTGTCCATCGTCTGAAGTTTATAAAACATACCGCTCTATTTTAGCATTATTCGATCTTTAGTCCAAGTTGATGAAGTGCACAAATTGGTTTTATGTAATGTATTATACTGCCACAGAATAAATAAGGATCATGAATTCTTACAAGACTAGGAGCAACTCTTTGCTTAAAGCTTAAATGTATAAAATTGCAGAGAAATTACCGAGCATAAACTTCTGCATACGGCTCACAAATTAATGATTTTATTTCTGACTTGATAGCATGCGCTAATCTGGCATCAGAAAAACAGTAATCTTGCTGCGCATTAATCAATCTTCCCAGTTCAGCATTGAATGTCTATAACGGTTTGATATTATTACTTTTTCTTGAAAAGCTTATATTACAACAAACGATTTTTCTAAAAACTAGTCAGTTAGCAATTATACAAGTTAACTACGCCAGCTTTAAGAAAAAACGTAATCGATTCCCAGGACCTAAAGACATAAATGTTGTCAAGATAAAAAGTCAATGGAATAATTTAAAAGTGATTAGAAAAAAACAGATGACATGATTCTAAAATAAAACAGGAAATTAAAATAAACTAAAAAAACTTCTCTTTGCAAATAAAATATAAGAGACTGAAATTAATTTTCAAGAATGATCAGATCCCTAATTCAAACAGTATGTTTTCGAAGTCAAACATGTGGAATGATGGAAATATATATTAAACAATGAAACAAACCACCAATGCATTTTTTAACGTAGTTCTGTCGTCGAAAGTAGACAAATCTACAGTTATGATTGAAACAACGCGGTTCCAACTGAAATGCTAAAATTTATGTAATAAAATCGATTAAAAATCCTAATACTATTACATGGATCTACCCGATTCTGTTAATCGAAGCTATTTGCAGTTTTGAACATCGCTCATGGTGTTAATCACTGCAGAACTGATTTTTAACGGCGAAAAATTTTTGCCATAATCACAAATAGATAAATATGCACACAAAGTACGAGAGAAATTAAGTAAGAAAATACCTTTGGAGGTATTTTTTACTGTATGCATTGATTTCGGAGCGGTAAAAAGAGCGCACTTGAGAGTTATGCTCACCAACTACCGCAAACATTCCATTAGTTTGAAGCGTATTGTGGATATAATTGCTATTGTTTAAGAGAAAAACAGCAGCCAATGTTTCGTCACTATATGTTGCTGCTTTGTTTTTCAGATTCAAACCCAATGCAGACAGTGCTCGTGCTAGAAATATTTTGGCTCAAAAAATAGGATGGCGGTATAAATGAGTGCAAATGCAAAGGATTTTTTAATTTGATTCTTAACAAATTGCTCAAAGAAGTAGTAATTCAAGCCACTGCGTTGAACAGTATTGTTTACTGGACTGCTAAACCTTTTAATTCTACAATAACTGATATCTTTTTTGACTTATTATCAACGGCTGATATCTCTTTATTATCTAAAACCTCTACCTTAAATTACTACCATTCGTGAATTAATAAGTCACTCCTTCATTGTAATATATATGTTATCCTTATTCAGTGAGATATGGGGGTGTTTCTTCCATAATATTATAAAAAAAAAGAAAGAACTCACCGAAAAGACGCGGAAAATGAGTCGATGAGTTCCCCTTCGCTCCTGTTGCAATTAACAAATTTGTTACTGTTTGCCGATAATCCATCAAACTATTCAGAAAATTTAGTGTCTGAAAAAAACAGATATTACTAATAAAAGAAATATTCTTGTCAAATCTAAGGAATTTGATTTGGATTCATAGAAAGCACTCACATTCGATGTAATTTGATGTACATTGCCATCCGTGGGCACAAATTTGTTGGAGTCATTTGTTAAATGATCAAAAAAACTATCAAGAGCTTCCTTTGTCTTATCGTTAATCTTTTTCACGAAACTTTCATATGGCACATCTTCAACAGCGTTCTGCAAACATCATAAACTATTTCATTTTGCATTATTAGAACTTTGTCAATTCTATTACTTTTTTTATGCTGTTTCAAGATTTGATAGAGATAATCAAATAAACGAATAGCAGCATCATCCACAAATAATTTCGCATTATTCCCACAATTGGGATTTTATGGAAAAACTGATATGTTACCCCAGGCTCCTATATTTGGATAACTTTAAGGAGAACAAAGATTGGACAGTATAGATCAAAGCAATAGAATACCATATGATGTGATTCAAACACACTCTTGGCCTCAGCCATGCAGCATAATAAACATTGAAATAGATGTACATTTAACAAAGAGAACCCTGTAGATATCAAATCCTATCATAAAATTTGGTCTCAACTAGGTTTTCAGAAAACTATCGAATCTTAAATAAAATATATAAAATGGTATTAAAATCGACAAAAGGTAATTAGTTCAGAAAGTTAAATAACGGCAAAAAACACACATTTCCAAGAGATAATAACTGCAAGTAATGCGCATTAATATGCCTGAGAAGAGGTAAAAATGGAATTAGAGAGCAATTGATCCCATCCATCAGAGAGCTTGCATGTTCCACAACATACAATAACGGTCGACCAAATAATAACTGCTGTACTTTGGCTTCGGCACTCACATCTGCTATCACTTTATTTACCAACTCTGCTTCAATCTGCAGTAATACTGAATGAAAATTGTGCTACCTGTGGTCAGAAACTTCTCCAACTATGTTTGCCATAAAATTTGAATACACATTTAAGTGATTATATTAAAAGGAAATAACCTCGATAAGCGCAAGCAACGTTCCAAATAAAAGCAAAATATTTTCGACAGCATCGTCTGATGCACGCCATTCCCATGCTAAATCTAGTAAGTACTGCTATACTCCACTTAATAATTTAAAAGAACGTCACTGTTAAATAAAGTTTTAAATTTTGAGTTCTGAGAAAAATTCAACCAAATTTCAGTAATTTCTTAAAGCATTAATAACAACTGAAATGAGAACCATATCTTTCAGAAGAACGACCAGTTGCCTTTCGTAAAGCTCTGAAATAATGGTCTCAAGTATTACACGAAAATTTTCATCATCTTCTATGAATTTTAAAGAATGAGGAACTGTACTTCGAATGATGGAAGTAAACCGACAATTTCCTTAATGAATTCAGAATTGTCAAAAGATTGTTAAAATTATAAATATACGATCAATAAATGCAAACTTACTGTCTCAACGATGCTGATTTCGAAGATAACGAAATACTGGTTTTATTATTTGAAGAGGATCCCTGTTGACTAGCAGCAGTCAGAGTTCGAAGCATATTATCACATCGAATACTAGCATATGTTTTGATCACAGAGCCTTCTGGATTATATGTTAATAACCAACGAGCTATTTGAGCACATTGTTCAATATTGCGTAATGTGACCACCCCACGCAATCGAGTACTTATTACTTCTTAAATTACTTCAATTCAAATCTCAGTTCAAATACTTTTTTCATATTTTTCAAATTTCATGGATGAATATAGTTCTCATTACTAGTAATATAACTAGTGGATAAATTAAGATAGCTAGCTGATGAAGAACTTGAATTATCAATCTCTTTTAATAGTGTTCCACTCTACATTAGTATAAGGTATGGTTAGTTAATATATAGTTAAGAAACAATAATTCGCAGAAATCTGCAGTAATGATGAATTTGAGTTCTATAAAATCATTAAAAATAAAACTACTCCTAAAAAATACTTGATTAGAAAAATCCTTTAAAATATTAGCGAATTATTACTAATAATGGACCCTCACTGAACAATCTTCGCAGAACAGCCTTATATTGAATTTAGAAAATTTATTACTAGCCGTATTCATTATCTAAGGATTCGCTGATAATTGGTGCATCCAACATTACCGAATTTGCAAGTAACATATTCCGAAATTCTTTTTCAAGTGCACAACAACCAGATTCAAAAGTCAGCCTCTGAAAAGAATATAATGAAATATGTGGGGAGACCAGAAGAAAGATGCAATATTTAAATAAATGAATTAAAACAAATTTTTTACCAGGAATAAGTTACTGCGCTTTAAAGTAAGCTTAGTTCCCCTTCATGGTTTAAAATAAGGTAACTGGAAAGAACCTATGTGTCTTTTAATAAGTGGTAATATTCTGGTCATAGTCACGATGCGACCATTTAGTCTACTGCTGGCTTAGTATATGCCAACGACAGCGTATACAAACTTCCCTAATAAAGCTTACGATGCCAACTGTCAGTCATTTCGTTTCTTTTGCTAACCAAGCTGTCGCAGCTTCGGGCTACAGATTTTAACAGGCAAATACGTCATGGGTTTTTTCAGCTTTGGATTCCAAGTCAGATTCGAGAACATTTTAATACTAAATCGATCTTTCCGCAATAATTAGCAACAAAATAAAGAACTGAATCCCCTTAATATAAAGAAGACCTAATTAAAAACATTTTTGTGTTGAAATATATGCTGGAAAAAAAAACCATGCTATCGAGCTGATTTTGATATGTTGGATGGGAGGAAAAGAAAGAAATAGCTTCAGCTAGCTGTTCCATTCTTTCAATGAACTGTTCCCTTTCCACAGATGCATTCCCCTCACGTATTGAACATTCTAATTCTGCAGCGCGACCATAAAACTGCTGCATTGCATCGACGGTTTTTAATACTTTTCGAATATCTGTGAAAAAAAATTAAACAAAAAAGAAGATAGAATCTACTGAGATTTATTAAATCTATTAATCGTCAGGAATACTGGTTTGTTATTGTACCGAATCACGCAGTTCTCTTTCTTCCTTTTCACTCTGAATGTTCTTTTTTTCTCCAATAAGGTAGAGTAAAACGTACAAACCAAAATTTCAGAAAAATTAGTAAAGTAACTCACTTGCTTGCTTTTGTCGTAAGAGAGCAGTTTTTTCATACAGTGGAACAACGCTCTGCTCTAACTGCACTAGCCGATTTCGAAAACTTTCCAGTAGTGCTGTGATCTCATTATTCAAGTTTCTACTCTTCTTCAGATTTTCTTCAAAGGTTTTTAACCATTCGCTGTCCTAAATCAGGAATTTTTAAGATTTATTACATTAGATATAGTGAAGAGCTAAAAAGCATAAGTAACACGAAACGATCAAATTTAACTAACATTAATGGTAAATATAACTGATAACACTAATTTAGCTAACCAGTTCGATTAAACTAATTAATTAACAGACATCACAACAAGATTATCAAGAAAAAGACCATTTTTCAAGGCTCGATATAAAAACAAATGAGTGAGAAAAATCTCACTTGTTGTAATTTAGCATCAACATTGCGAGCCACATAATCGTCTGAATCTGCGGACATCTAGAGAAGTCTAGAAAAGATTGATCATTTCGACAGTTAATACCATAGCAATTATCTTCTCTCTTTATCGTTCTAAACTTTCTATTCCACCTAATACCATCACTGAAATATCCCATAGTAACATCACATTCTTGCTTAATTCCTCTTTAACAACATTCAGTGTAACAATACCAGAGCTCTTCGTTGTCTCGGAAATATTGAAGAATCAGAGTTAAACTTGAAATTCTCACTCAAATCGATAAGTTTTTTAAATTTCATCGAGTCGAACTAAAAAAACCCATCAAACAGTAACACTCTCACTTATCCAAAGAATGTTGAAGCATTAATCTGAAATCTTCATTCGAATTGGCAAATTCTTAAAATTTCATCGTATTGATTATTTAAAAGTAACTTAGTGTAGAATAAATTCACGAATATTTTCTCAACTGACCACCCGGAAGTAATGTTAAATATTTTCAGGTAAACTTATAAGTGAAAGGTATATGTTAACAATGTTTGGAATAGCTCGTTCGTTACTGGTTGACAACGAGTGTGTCACCTCGCAATGAGATGGTAAAGCTAGAGAAATAGTCAATATTGATATATGGAAGTGAATGAGATATGCATTACTACTCATTGTTGAGAAGTTCCAAGAGAACTCGGGGAGACACCAGCAGATGTACTGGAAGTCTCGAATGTCGGGAAGACATCACAGTCTTTCCTTAACACTGAAAGTTGGTGATGAATGTATAACTTATTGGAATGGACTGTTACATAATAAATTTTAGGAACAAAAGAAGTAACACATTATTATAGTTGATTAATCTCTTTACATATTCAACCAACGGGAAAGAAGGGAGGGTGACAGTTGACACGATTTGTTATGTTAATTGTTACGTACGTGATCACGTTGTATGAGTGAAACCATTAGTTTATTTCTTTCTTAGCTTCACTATTGCACTTATGATTTCTTTTTTGTTTTTTTAGCTTTTTTTTTCTGAATTGTTTATAAGCATTAAGTATCCAATTTTTTGCCTTTTTCTTGAATATCAACGAAGAGATGCATCATTAATGTTTTTGGTCTTTTGACATATTTCAAAGATTGAATAAAATTAAAGTTGTTACTTCGAAAATGAAAGAGATGCATACTACGGAACGTGTAGTCCGGAATTGGATAGATGAAAATGAAGAATGTATGAAGTCATTGTGGTTGCGTAGGGATGGCTTTTCAGGTTTATTTTAAAGCAGTATGATTTCATGATAAAATACTTTTTCAATTTCAGAATTTTATTCGGAATTCAGAATTTAATTTATCATCCTGGTTTTTAATTTAAAAAGAAAAAAAAGAATGGAATTTCATCAGTTGAAGTGAAAGATCCAAAATTATGTGAACCATTCGCAAAACAAAAAAAAAAGGCATTTGAAAAATGGATTTTGAAAAACAATTCAAACTGTACTTTCAATGTATGTCATTAGTAGTTGGATCTGTTGCTGGTGGCCTAAATAGCAAAAGATTGTACAGCTAATATTTACAATTAATATTGCATACCAAATTAGGTTCACTGCTAATCCATTAGCGAGCTACATGAAAAGTTTTTCTTGATAATTGAAATTATAATGTGATCTTTGACATCCTAGCAAGGGCAAAGATAATTTTCCTAACTACATTTTTTTTCTTAATTGAGAAGATCTAGTGAAGGTTGAATAGCTAATAATTCATTGTATTTCTAGGAACATATTTTTCTTTAGTTTTTTTTCTTAAATTAAGCTTTCATAAAATATCTTCCAATACACAAATAGATTTTTTAAATTGCAGTCCATTTGATGGCAAGGACGAAAGAGCCACCTGTAAGCTTGCTTTTGCCTCTTGATAGCTGCTTCGATGTGCGCATTTTGCGAATCGATTATGCTCATGGATTTGTTTTTGTGCGCCCGTTGGCGGAAGATGATCATTATGAGGAACTGCAACAGAAACTGATAAAACATTCATCGACAGAACATATCAGAGCAGGAAATTTGAATGAAAGTATGTTGATTGTTGTGATTGAAATAGATAACATTTTCGGGAGTATTCTTTTTCTTCAAATTAGTTTATGCAAACAAAATGGAAATATTCAGCAACGGTTTTGAGATTTTTAGATACAATGTATTTGGTATCTAACAACGATGGTATATTTCGTGGAATTCTTATAGGTCAGCCATCAACGATGAACTTAGTAAGTTTTAAACATTCCGAATTAACATGTAGAGATTACGGGCTGTATTTATCTTTCCTGAATAGTTTATGTGGAAGTAGCTGAGAACAGTATAAACGATACCTTTTTCTTAATAGTTAACACTCACTTATCTGCCTGTAACATCCGTGAAAAGGAAAAATTATTTTTTATTTTTGAATGAATTTTCGAAATATAATGTTATTTGACAAGGAATTTATGATTCTCCATGCAACGATTTCAAAATGGCTAAATAGCCGAATATTTCAGAAGTAATAATCAAAAAACGATAGTGCGACTCTTTTTTCAGTGAAGTCAAATTTTCAATCTTTCTACTTATAGTTTTATGGAGTTGATGTTGGTGAAATGAAATTTGTGGATACACAAGGTATCTTCCAGCTCCCTGCTGATCTTCAGTCAATTCCGCCACTTTGCTTTTGCGGTATATTACCCAGTTGCACAACAAGCCCTGGTCACATAGATCTTTTATCAATAAATGAGAACAACATTTGTTTGTGCAAAATATGTAAGTGAATGAAAAATTTCATTGATATAATAAGAAGCATCTTGTCCGAGCAAGAAAGGTTAATATGCTTGGTACTTAAATTTTGGTTGATTTTAATAAAGTGAATAAAAACTTTAAATTTATCCATATAATTAGTATTTAAATCAAATTATACAATTACGTTCAAACAAAATTATAAATACGAACTTTTTTCAGACAAAATTCTTCCACCACATTTCTCGGGCTATCCTACTGTGATGTATCCACCAGTTGTGTTCCTCCAGTTGTACAAATTTATCAGTTATAACAAATATGTTGAAGTTATTTTCAAACGAGTGAGTTCATTTATTTACCCTACCTAATATTCTGGTCTTTTAAGTTTTCGTTGAATCAGTTTGTTTATGTTAGAAGTCGAGGACGATAACAAGTAATAATGAATATCTTCGTTGTCAGCGTGCTGTTCCCAATGGAAATTTAGCCATAAGGGAGAATGATCAGAGTATTAAAAAGGAAACAAATGTTTTTCAAAGAACATGTAAGCTTTATGATGTAAGTTTCTACAAATTTTTTATTTTGACAAATTATTCAGTTCATTGCTGTATTGGGCAGTGAAAAGTATCACTTGTGAAAAGGATGGGTGATGGATATTGTCTTGATTAGACCTGAAATTCTGCTGAAAGGTCTGCATTAGTAGTTGGTTGAGTGATTGATATTTACTTCCTTCTTGTTTTCGTAATTTTTTTACCAATTGTCTAATTGCACCTGCTTTGTCATTCAAAAAAAAAAAAAAAACTGCCTAGGCCTTAAGAAAGAAGATTTCATGATCTGGTAGACAGCGATCAAAATAGCTTATTGTCATGCGATAGAAACTCCTATCCTAAACTATCCAATTCCTCATTCAAGACCGATAAGTTCTACAAACTATATTGCATTCCGAAATCTATAGATAGTTTCTCGAAGTTATAGTGCAACAGAGTTCGTTGTAATTGTCACGGCGACTTTTTGTTCATTGTACACTTCATGAGTTGATGAAATAAACCAAACCAACCTTTTTAATTTTTTGTTTCCGTGATTCTATTGTCAATTATCCTCGGAGATTCATTTAATTTTGTAGCAGTTTGTCAAAGGAGGCAGTAATGGTACATGCACTGAAGTGGGAGATTTTACTTTTAAACCTTACAGCGTCAAATTGCCATCTCAGGTAAGAGCAATTGTGACCGCAAAAATCCGACGTAATGTTTATTGGATGCGAGATGCAGACATCTTGTCTATTTTAGCTGAGGTAAAGACTAATAGCCTACTACTGTATTTATTATATTTAAAGCAATACATCATTATTTTATGGGCAGCATTTTTTGTTTTCAGTTAATTAAATTTATTGCTAGTCAATAAAGTTGTAATTAAACAAATGTTTATCGAGAAATGTTTTCTTTAAGGAAGGTTGTTAATAATAATAGTAATAATAGTGTTAATAAAGAATAATAGATCCTAATTTCATTTCAGTTCTCATTATTTTACAATAAGAAGAAGGTGTAGCCACAATTTCTTTCTTTGTTACGGATTTATTGCCAATCATTTCAGTTCTTTAATTCGTTTCTCGGACATTTCTTTTTATAGCCGAATTTTCGTCAGAAAAAAAAAAACTCAAATTTGGTAATTCCAGAAAGTGTTAGATTTTTCTTGATTTAGGAAAAACATCTGTAAATCATTAAATTCTAATGCCGAAGTTTCAACTGCATGATATCGCATCGAATGTATAATACTTTTGAAATTAACTGAAAATTCTTTAAATAGAATTTGGTTGATCCGGGAAAACATTCCAAATACAAATCGGTTAATTCAGTGGATATGCATAACGAGATGTGTTGTATGGTACGGTTGGCAAGACCATTTCGAAAGCACACTCCATACAATCAATTTTCCATTTACCGGTGTGTGTATAACTTTTTTAAGATTAGAAAAATTTTCAGCAGTATTTGTGATAATGTATTGGTTTCATTTTCGACAAATTTTTACAGAACTGATTGTCATTATCTAATGTCTTTCCCTAAACTAGTTGCCTCAAATTAATGCATTTTTCTTTTTTCTTTTCTGCAGAATAAACGCTTTTCGAAAATCACTTTAAAATTCAACTCCGTATTTTAAACGATTACGGTTCACGGGTTATAATTTACCAAGAAAGAAAGTACGCTCAAAAAATCAGTGGCTAGATAATGCAAATTTCATTATAGAGCGGTTGTCACCTATTTTCATGAGAAAACCGATACTTGTTTGGCATATCTTGTTGATTTTGGTCTATCAGTTGTTTGTAAAACCAAAAATTTATATAGCTGTAAAGAGCAGGTTCGTTTTTATACAATTTCATTTACACTTGTTTATGTACGAGAAAAAGCATAGTAATTTTAAATTAAATCACAGTAATTTCTGCATAATTGTCTAATTTGCGTTGGATACCGCATTTTTTGAAAATGTATTTTTAGCCTGCGGTGATACGTGAGACTTCATCTGCTGCATTCAAGTGTTGTGTGAATCGAGCTTTGAGACAGGGAAGTGGTGAGCGTAAGACACCCAAAGCAAGACCATTTTGCATTTTCTAACTTAAACGAATGAAATTTTAAATACTTTAAAATAAAAACTGGTTAACTTTGTTGAGAAATTCAATAATCTCTGGAAATCAATTTAAAACTTTAGAGGAGTTAAACGAATCGGTAGTATTCACGTATTTGTATATATACATATATGTATACCAATTTGCTTCCATTTTCAGTTGTTCAGAGAAGAACTCTATAACATACAACTCTCATATTTGCATAACGATTTTTACGTATGTGACGTGTTGTTTGAGATGCACTATTTATGGCATAAATTGGATTCGCTGAACAATTATATAAGAAATGGAAGTATTAAAAATTCAACAAATGCAAACATAAGCATGAAAGCTTCATCATCAAATGGAGTAAACAATGGAAAATTTGAAATAAAACGGAATAATCAGCAATGGTTTCAACGTCAATCGAATAATTTATGCGTAAAGAACAAATCCACTAGGTTGTTGATTTTTATTTCAATTATTGCAGGAATTATTTCTATAATGATTTGTCAGATGACATATCTCGTACATTTCCCAACAAGTTCATTTAAGGAATGAAATAACGCTTACTTCAATACAACTGGATGTCTTGAAAATATCCGAAAAAATTGATAATATTACTAGCGCAAAACTCGCTTCCTTGCATATGGTTAGTTGTAGATTTTGTACGTTTTTAGTAGTTTTTAAATTAGTCAAGATAGTATCATCGAAGATAAAATGTAGTCAAGATGATAATGATTGCCTGTACTAAATTAATGCTAAATTAATGCTGATCACTGTCATGGAACAGGTTTCTAATCATATAAATGAATAATTTCAAGTGATGTTCTATCTAAATCCTTTCATTTGCATTCCCATTTTCAAATATAGTAGGATTATACGCAACGTTTTTCTACTGATGGATGATCAAAGCCAACGATACCTGCGAAATTCTTTAGGCTATGAAAAATTGTGGTCATTGTGGCAGAATATCTTCATTGCAGCAGTGTTGTCAGAACAGTCAGAATCCTTCAACACCAATGATTGAATCCATTCAAATGCAACAGTTCCAGTATTTTTAGTTCATTAAATTAATTGTCCTATCGATTTTGACGATAATTAAAATAAGGTCTTTCAGATTTGCTGGACCATCGAATGGTTTAGGAATTCCAGAATCTAGCTACAACTTGCACGGAGGAGTGAAAACAGTAACGGTTCCTCTTTCAAAGGGATTTTTCTTCATGTTTTGTTCTATAAAGAACGAAAAATTTTCTCATTTTAGTGATAAAGGGACCTCTGTTTTACTTTTTCCCACTAATCGAAATGTAATTGTCGGTTCAACAAGTAGAGTATTAAAAACTGAAGTATTAATGACATGTACGGATTTAATTTTAAAGGGAATATGCCAGAATGGAATTAACACAGTTAGAAATCGAAATAACTCTAGGAAGTTTAGAGTACATCATATTATGGGAAACAATCAACTTCCTTTGGGTATGTGTTTTTGATTTATGTGCCTTGCTAACTTTTAATGAATAAAACTAATGTTTGCTTTGTTTGAACGAAATTAGATACTATATTTTACGCTGAAGAAAATTAGAATTATAAAGCTGTTCTGCGGCAGTCAGTTAAGAAATTTGCAAATATAAAGTGTGACTTTGTTCAGATCGGTGTGCAAAGTCAAGAAATATAGTTTCTTCCGTAATATCAGTAATCGTACCTGTTGCCGTGCCACTACAGTGCTCTTTAGGCCATGAAAATCGAAATAGAGGTAAGTAAAATAATTTCACCATAAAAATGAGACGGTAGATTAGCTTTTATGGATAATTCTCAGTAATATTACTGAGAATTATCCAAAAAGGCAGTAGTAATGATCTTCTTTTTATCATACTTGAAAGTGTTAAAGAATATACAGTACACCTAAAACTCTAAAGTTAATCTAATGCTATAATACTATCAAATTTATTTCAGAATATGTTGGACGTACTCAAAACCAATATGACGAGTTTGGATACAAACAGTTAAACGGTAATAAGTTAAAAGTAAAAAGAACCAATTTTCATATGCAAAGGGGCAAACGTCCATCGAAAAGCAGTGTCAATATGGTTAAGAAGTGCCAACGTGATGAGTATCACGGTCATCCATTTACGAATAAGGTTTCTAGATTTTACCAGTTTTTAGATTTTACCAGTCCGTAATTTTATCAATCGTCAGCTAAAGCTTAAAGAAGAACTGTATGTTATAATGCAGTAACTATCATTTTATACTTGTTTTCATTGTTCTGTGCATTTCGAAGAAGTGAAACGAGAGAGAGAAAGAGAGAGATTAGTTTCTTTACTATAGCTATCATTAAATTAATAGAATTAATCTAAGTGAAGTGGTTTTTTATAATTCATCAGGAAGAATGCTTTCTTTGCATTATTTTTGCGTTTTATTTATATGTTGTATACATAATCTTTAGGGAATTTTGAGAACCTTTTATGTACGGAAACTCCGCAACCGTGAAGGTAAGTTGTTGTATACTTCCGATGAATCATCAGCAGACGAAATTTCCTACGATGAGGCAAGCTGCCCGCTTATCACAAGCAATAATGGTGATGATGTTGTTGTTGTTGGAGACAAAGTTAGTTTACACTTACATTTGAAGTAATAGGGAAACTCTAGACTCTAAAAGTACTAGATATTTTTGTAGAAAAGTATTTACAGACCGGTGTCACTGCTAATTTATTAGAAAAGGAGATTGTTTTGGACATGAATGAGCCAGTAACCTCTTTTATACGGCTGAGAAAACCTGCTCCAATTTATCAGGTTGCACTTTTTGTTGGATTACTCATAGCCTTGAAAACTACTGACAGTCATTTATTCAGTTTACCTCACGATCTTCATTATAAAATAAAATATTGAAAGATTTGGCACATTCATTCCAGGCTTTCTTCGAATATGTGAAAGTGAGTGAGGGTGATGAAGTACTAGTAAAAAGAAGTGATGATGATCATGACAATAAGAACTGGCCATTGTTCTTCGTACAGATTCAGCGTGATGATTTGCTTGATGTTTTGGAAGAACAACTTGATTCACTGCAACCAACTTCTTTAATTAGTGAAGAAGAATTGGTAATTGGTTCATAGTGTATTAATTTTAGAAGATTTAATTAGGTTTCTTAGGTTTTGTTAGATCCATTGCTAACAACTTTCCTCTAAGCGCTATTTTATTCATAATAATGCTCGAAAATGGTGACTTACCACTTTTAACGACTTGCATAGGTTGGGGACACTAGTAGATCAATTCGTGAGAAATAAAAATAGTTGCAATTTCGGTCATGATGTTTGCTTCTATCCTATTTTTGTTTAGGAAATCCAAATTTGTTTTGACGACACCATGATATCCAAATGTAAAATTGCTGTTTCGCTAATTAGTTCATTTTACGTAGCATACCGAAGGATTTACAATTAGATATTATTAAGAGATATTCTGAACTGCACATAACAACTGGTCCTGTATGGAGTTGTTTGTTTACATTTTTCAGCAAGTGGGTACATTATGTGTATCATTTTGTCGTACATTTGATTCAATGTTTCGCGCAGTCATAACAAACATAAGCAATGTTGGCATTGAAGTTCATTATGTTGATTATGGCAATTATGAAACAGTGAACAGGGACGATCTAATGTCGATTAGTAATCTGGTACATACATATTTCAGATATTTTTAGCAGTTTACTTTGCAATCCATTCGTGTAAGTAACTAACAAATGCTAGTCGACAACATTTTGTTGGATAATTTTGGTATATCACCGTTGGAGTATGTCTGACTCATAGTCACACGACTATGGGTTGTAATGTGCTGACTGCAAGTTATGATTTCCAGAACTTATTGTTTATATACTTACGCCGTATAATAATAATATTAAAACTTTTTATCGACTAGAGGAACTACTGCTAAGATTTGTACTCATTTTAGTCTGATGTCGCTCGTACCTATCCAGGAATGGCGATCCCTTGCATGCTTTTCAATTCGTTTGTCTCATCAACTGTTTCGAATTCAGTGGAAGATGAAGACGAACTTATAACAAATTTGAAGAATGCCGTTTCGTGCGAACACCATTCATTCCGAATTCGAATACTGAAAATTCGTGAAGATAGAATCTGCATCGTTGAATATGTTTCATCGTAAGCATGCTTCTATGCCTCTCACAAGTTGCCAATTATTTTGGTTAAAAATTTGTGTGCATGTTTTTAAAGCTCAGTTAATTTGGTGATATGACAAAGAGTTTGGTTAATTTGCTCTTACGTGATAGTTTGCTGTGCAGTTTTTTTAAATGCTCTTATTCTTTCTGCAAGTTTAAATACAATTATGTTGCTTTCGAGCCATATCGATTTTTTTATGTGGTTTAATAATTTAATTTTTCAGTAGTCTAATAAAGTTTTAGCATCTTTATTTTTACTTTTTGCAGAGAATGGATTAAAGCTATCTTATTGTTATCTATCGTTTATGTTTTAAACCGTTCGTTGGTCAGTGTAATCTGAGACCTTGTTTAGCGTTTCTTATTGTTATCTTAATTTAAAAGAATAAAATTACTTAACACCATCTTGACTTAACACTAACAGTTATTTTCAGGACAGGAGAGCTTCTTTTCATCATTGATTTTCTTAGAAAGTTTGAGGTTGTGCTGAGAATTTGCCCGAAATTGGGGTAGATGTTCCCTCATGTTTTTCCTATATCTACGAGATTTTCTCAATCACAGAGCGAAAGGTAGAATTTGTCATATTCGATTAGTACGCTTAATGAGACTTTTCGTGATTAGGTAGGAAAGGAAGGGAGTGAACTTGGTTAGTCCATTAGCGAAGGGCTTACAGCTTTTTTTGGGTTTTTTAATGTCTCACCTTGTAGTCGCTAATTATGTAGTTTGCATGAAAGTCGTAGTTCGTACTTTCATTTGATACATGTTTGGAACTGAGAATTTTGCCAAATAATTTATGGATCATTTTGAACTAATAAAACAAAACGATAATTCAGTGAGAAATAATTCAAATCTCTGAAGAAGCGATATTTGCGCACGAATTTAAAGATTACAACAACGGTAGGAACTATATAAAAACATTGAGGACAATAACTTTTGGTCGAGTTTATTATTTAAAGTGATTTGATCATGAACAAATGAAATCATAGTTAAAATTTTCTACGCCACCTGTAATCTGTCCCAATTCAAGCTTACATGATTTAAGGAATGCTATTTAAAAATAATGTAAAAATTACAGACATTAGAATGAAGGCATATTCGGGATAGAAATGCATTTTTGTTGCAGGTTTTCTGTTGTTGAATTGCAAAAATAAAACAAGTGAAAAAATCAAAATTCGGAAGATTTAAATTAAAAATTCACATCCCAAATATGCTTCAACATAATTCAGAACAGTAACACTTGAATATGGAAGAATACAAAATGAGATATGACCTGTTTTTTTTTCTTTTTTTTGCATGAGCACACTGAGTTTAAATAGTTGCCCATTTTCAGATTACAGTTCTTTCCTGTCAATAAGCACTTCAAGATCTGTTATAACTTTTGGAAGAAGCTTCCAATGTTGCCCATCTGCTCGAAAGAGTGAATCCAATACCGAATTCTATATGAACGATAAAGTTTTAGTAATATCAATTGGTTGTTAATAAATTTATCAACGATTTCGATTTCATAACAGTTAACAAATAAAAATACTTTATTGACATCATTCCAAGTAAACATTTTTACTTATCCATGTAAGGCATATAAAGATTTAAAAATTTACCTTACAAAGATGTTCAAAAATCATATCCAAGCGTTGTTTGGATTTACCGCTAAGAATCTGTTCTACCAATGGTAGTAACCGACGATATGTCTCCTTCAGTAGTGCATTTAAATATGTATAATCGTATGAGAATGCCACTTTACCAAACGAAATAACTGTGAGACAAAGTTGGCGCATTTGTCGTTGGATTTTTGCCAGTTGATTTTGTTGTTCTGCGGTAAACTGTTCATTTCGCAGTATTACACCCAATTTGACAATAAGTTTGATAATATTTTTCACCACCTAAAGATAAATTTAATTATTATAAACAGTTATAATTCTTACTATACTATTATTGCTACCATAATCTTTCATTCATATTCATTATTTCAATATTGTATATGCTTCAAGTTTATATTTTCTTTGTTAATCGTTAAATTATTTCGCTGGATTTATCTTTGGTTTTATAATTTTGATCAGCTATTCTTAATTAAGAAACACAATGAAAGTATACAACTTGAAAGGTATAATTTTAAGTAAATGACTTGTCCTATTTCCGTGCTATTTTGAACGTATCACTTCAAACAATCATAATGAAATCTATGAATTAAAATTTGTGGGAAGCTGATTATGAAATTAAGCTAAGACCTTTTCAGCAATTATTTTGCTGTATGCTGTTTTCAAGATTTGATAGAGATAATCAAATAAACGAATAGTAGCATCATCCACAAATAATTTCGCATTATTCCTTGAAATTATTTTGGAAAGAATCTTCTTTTGAGCACGTATAGCGATAGTTGCTGAACTAAACTGTTGGTGTTGTAAAGATGATTGCCCAAGACTACTATCACCTGAAGTTTTAGTTGTGGCCTATCAACTTTCTGAAGACTTATTATTTTCTTTATTTTATGAAATTTCAAAATTATTTTTTAAATAACAACAAAACACTAATGAACATATTTTATTATCATATTATTACAACAAATATCTATATCGGATTTTATTTTAAATGAAATTGCTGCACTGTTAAAAGTGATGAGAAGTATACATTTTAAAATATTGCAAATTGAATTTAATCCAAGAATAATCTAGTTTAATCAATTTAAGACTAAATTTTAAAATTTGGAATAAAATCAAAATATTTGCAAACAATTTTTAAACTATCATTTAAAAATTAATTGCGAAAATATTACAAATATATAAATGAGAGGGACAAATAATAATGATAATAATAATAATATTAATTGAAAGAAAATTAGCCTAACCTGTTTCATAATGTTTCATAGTACCAAAATCCATAAACTAATCGATTCAATAATAATTAATTAGTTTTTTTGAAAATGTAAACTGAAAATTACTTGTAAAAATTGAAGTAGAAAAGTTTGCAACATATATCAACAACAACAATAAGAGGAAGAACATTAAACAATATTTAGTTTACCGATCAGAAATGAAACAGTGCCCAACTTCCTGTCAACCCTTTGCATGTCAAAATTAGATCGTTGTTGCAAACAACGATCATTTCAAAGGGCTAATCAAAGAGGACAAAAACGATGCAAAGAAAAAGAAAGAAAAGGAAAAAAAAAAAAGAAAAGGAAACGTTTTTCAAATGGTATTGAAAGCGCGCGTTCATATCGAATGAATCAAATAAACGATGGATGAAAAAGAGGAAAGAGAGGCAAAAATGTTAGAAATAATGAAGAGATCATCGCTTTTATCATTGATATTTTCTACTATTTTCCTCTAATACTTGCCCGACTTACCCGATACATTCATTCATTTACCCATTACATCCATTTACCCAATATATCTCTTCTTGTCACAATGTATCATCGTCTCTCTTAGCTTAATATTATTATCATTGATATACAATTAATAGATTAAATTTTTAAACAATGAAAAAGCTATCGTAATTAATCGTTAATACTGAGAAAGTGAGAGAGAGAGAGAGAGAGAGAGAGAGAGAAAAAAAAAAAACGAAAAAATAAAAAGCCTGTAATCATTTTTTCTTTTGTCTGATTACAGGCTTTTTCTTTTCTTTTCTCTTTCCCTTTCTCTTTCTCTTTCTCTCTCTCTCTCAACAATTTAAATATGCCAGCATTTTCTTTTTTGAGAGTTTTTTTTTTCTTTTTTCGATAGATACATGAAGACTTTGTGATTGCTTGCATTATTTGAATGATATTAGATTTTTATAAGTGACATTAGCGCTTCGCGGAACATTCCTTGTTTGTTAAAAGTGTAAAAAATGATATTTTGGAGTAGAAAAATTAAAGAAATTTGTTGAATTGTGAAGGAATTTAAATATTATTTATATTTGCTTATCTTTTTGAAATTTAAAAAAGAAAACAAATAAATGAATGATGAAAAAAAATATTTTGTTCGATAAATATTAAACTAAGAGATAAGCTTTTTCCTTTTTTTCCTGTAATCTATTGTTGTAATTAACTTCTTTTTCAACTTGGAAATTTTTAATAATTTTTGGAATAAATGAAAAATCATTGGTGAAAACTTTTCCAATATTTTCAAAAAACAATATAGGAACATACAAATACATTATTTATTTATTTATTTACTTATTTATTTATTATTTACTTGTTTCTTTATTTGTTTATCTGCTTGTTTAAGTTATTTACTGGTAAATTAATGAATAATGATTGAAATTCAAATGAAATTAATAGAGGAGTGAGTGTATTTTAGTGGAACCAAACTAGAAATTTGACATAGAGATAAATGATATGAAACGTTTCAGATTATCATACATACATATTTATATCCTTCATTTCACTATTTACTCTTTAAGTATTTGTTATGAAATGATAGAAACAAATAATATCTGCTTCCTAAAATATTTATCAAATTAATGGCAAAGAAGTTTTTTGAAGAATTCATAGTATAATTGGATGAAAACCTTTTGTAAAAATACTTTTGCCTACCTTTCTATTTTAATTATTTTTTTTCATATTTAAATAAAAATTTAAGTAAAGCAAGGTGGTAGTTTTTATTACATTAAATAGGAAATTGATTAAAACAATTAATTGAAATATTATAACACCATTTATATTAAATACAAAAATTGTTAAAATTCCTTCCTGCATTCTTCCAATATTATTTCAAAAAAAAAAAAAGGCGAACGGAAATTGGAATGGAACCTTTCATTCCAGTTATGCTTTTCATTTTATAACCAAACTACCTGAAGAATAATTAATTGCTCAGATGAGTAAGCGTAAACATTTGCATTATCAAAAAAAAAAAACTCTCAAAAGACCTTTGGTTAGAAATGAATGATAAGTTTTCTTATTTTCTTGTTTCAAAAAAAAAATACTTGAAATTTTTTCTTCGTCATTTAAATTATTTTCATCTTTATCAAATTTTCAAACATTCCATTTTTGTAATTTCAAAAAAAAAGAAAAAAATCTAATATCAATAAGAAAAAGATGAAAAATATTAAAAAGAATTCAATTTGAACTATATTTTTATTTTTTTTTTAAGATGACAAAAAAAATTATTTGATAGGAATAAATTTGATATTAAAATGAAATGACAAAAGGAAAAAAATTTAACGGTCCAAAATGGACAATCATAATCATTGATTGCTATCACAGTATCAGGTGTGCAATTGTATCTCATACCGCTATTCAGCATTGTGGGAATAATTATGAGGGAGAGAGGGAGAGAGAGAGAGAGAGGGAAAGAGAAAAAAAGGCTTCTTTCCATACTATTATAAAGACAACTGACAAAATTTCTTTTTTTTTTGACCTTAACTGTGAGAAATAAATAGCTTTTTTACTTTTTCTTGAAAACATTTAAAAAAAATGAAAAAATGAGGAAAAAAAAATTTTGCGATTATACTGAGAACGAAGCACCGTATAATAATAATGTAAGCAATATAAACTGGCGCAAGATGGCATTTATTTATAGATTATCTATCGCTATACAGTAATTTCAAGGTCATCAATAGTGATTTGCTAAATTTTAGCAAATCACTATTGATGACTTTAATGTATAAAATAAATATATATAGGATTATTGTTACTTTGCGATTTTTTGAATTAATTTGCATCAATTATTATATTTACTAGCAATGTTATTATAGAAATATTTCATTTTTTACTTGACCTTTTCCATCTTAAATATGTTTTTTTCTTATTTTATTTATATTTTTGCATTAGTATTATCTTAATTAAGGTAAATATCACAATCTTTTCTTTCATTTTTGTTTTTAAATTTTGTAAAATATAGGAAATGAAATTATTTGTACCAATTTAATTTTATATATTCCTAGAGATATTTTATTCAGAAATAAATTTGCATTATTATTTATTGAAAAATTTATCCAAAACATTTATTTTTGACATTGAATGAATGAAATTTTTTGTTGTTATTAATAAATTATTAAGAAAGTAATTAAATTATTAATAAAGTAAGCCATCTATACTGAATGCATTGCTTAAATAATTGACCAAAAGTGGCAACTTAATAAGCATTAACTGAAGTTTGTACCTCATTAATTATTAAAATTTGACATGGAATAGGTTCATTGCGCCTATTCCATGTCAAATTTATTCCATGTCAAAGTTTTATTATTTTTTCTCTTTTAGTTCCACCTTAACATTTTTATTTGCATTTTCAATATTTCAAATTATTTTTTGAATTTTATTACGTGAATGCTACATCTAACAAATTATAGAAATACGAATTTTGAAATTATTTAAATGAGCAATTAACTTGTTCTTCACTTCATCTTCATTAATCTATACCGAATCAACAAATTATTATAATGCAAGTAGTATCATAAATGTTTGTAATACAATATTGAATTCAATCTAACTTACTGCATGAAAAAAAAATGTTATAATAAAGATGAAAAAGAGAAAAGAGGAGAAGAAACAAATAAATAGCACTGAAATACGAGAATTTGTCAAAGTGAAGTATAAACTAGAAATTCCAGCATTGTTTGATAATTTATTTAAAAGAAACAAATTTTTTTTATTATTAATTATACTATGGAAGAAAAAAGAAAACTTTTTTTTCAATCAAATTATGAGGTAGAAGAGAAGGAAATTGAAGCAAATGTCACTCAATTTCATTTTTTTGCAAGTTTAGAGGTGTTCAATTTAGAGTTCAAAAGTCTAAGGATTTCTTGTCTCCTTGAATTTATGTTGTTTATTTTTGAAAATTACTCATTTTCCGACAAAATAAAATTTTTAAATTGATGCGTAAAAAATAAGAATATGAAACCACGAAATAGTGTATAAAATTGAATGATGAAAAGAATTTTAAATAAAATCTAACAAAATAATAAATTCGAAACATTTGAGGAAGCATAGATATATAACGTCGATAAGAACAGACTAGTCATCCATCTGTTCCAAGGTCATTTTTCGGTCATATTTTAAAGCTTTTTACAACACTAAGAAGTTATTATCGAAATTCTTCTCATAAAAAAGAAAACAAATTTCTCAAAAAAAAAAAAAAAAAAAGATTCCTCCATGTAGACATTGAGGATGAAAAATCTAAAAAAAAGTCGGAAATCTAAAAAGTTAGAAATAAATTCAATTAAAGTTAGAAATAAATTCAATTAAGAACGATCAGTACTGTAATTTCAACGACTTTTTATCATTCCATAATCGTTTGACAGTGGCGCAGTCCAAATTCGTTTACTAATTTCTTTCTTTTTTTCTTTAATAATAAATCATATTGGTAAAATAAGTGAGAATGTGAACTGAACTAATCTTGGTGTATTATAATGAAAGCAGCAAATAGTTTCATTCGTTCTTTTCTTCAAGCTACATAATAACTCAGCTTGAACTGTTAAAGAACTAATGTTAAAAGATTATCCTTTCAAGAATGATATTTTAAGCACTTTAAATTCGAGAAAAAGATGTAGAACGAAAAGAAAAACAATAATATGAATGGTATGAAAAGTCAATATTTTATTTAAATTTTCGTTTTCATTTTTTTGAATTGGTATATTACAGAAGTTTATAATTTTCATTATTTGTTAGCTTTCTTTAAGACTTAATCACTTATTTACTTTTTCCTAACTTCTCTTTTTAAAACATCCCTAAGGAAATCTAGTTTCTTTCTTTTTTGAAAAACAAGTTAGATAAAATTTAAAAAATTTGTGAACTGCGAAATTCTATCTGTAACTTCAAGGCGAGGATCTCGAAGTTTGCTTAGTATGGAATTTTATACAATGAGTATATCATTTAAAATGAAGAAAGAAATTTCTGTAATTAACGATATTGAAAAAAGCAAATGTTTTCGAATGAGAGGATAAGCAGATTCATTTTAATATTAAGCATTCTGTGGCAATATTATAACAAGATTTATTTAAAGCGAAACCATCAAAATGAACTACATCAAAAGAAACCGTATTTTAAAAATGCACCGAATTTCTCATCACTATATTAGGTGTACTATACGAAATACTGGAACTACACAAAATACTAGGAAATAAAAAGTCATGAGAAAATTGCAAAACAATTTAAATATTTATTTCAACATGTAAAATTATGTGCCTACCAGTACAATAATTTATGAGAAACATATAGCAGAGTAATTTATAAATGCATTTAATGCTCTTCAATAAAATACACTAGCTTATGTACAAATTTTAGCTACTGGGAAAAAAAGCAAAGTACAGAATCACAAATATTTATGCTATTATGCAGATACATGATAACAATTATCATCCATCAGTGATTAAATACTGGATAAGCTGAGATCAGTGATAACAATCACCCGTTCTATTTAAGTAATACTGTAGTCATTTTGCTTGAGTGAAAGTTAATTATTTGGTCCAAGAAGTGTACTGTAGACGGCATACCAATGTAATGCTGCACCTAAAATGAAACATTTGTGTTGTAGAAAGTTATTTTTCAAGCAATTAATAAATAATAATCCAAACAGTTATGCTTCAAATGCTCCAATCTAATGACCATCACCTCAACTATATTATCAAGATATTAGTGAGATTCACAGAAATATTTGGGTACTGTTCAGCACTACGACAGTTTACTGGTACTAAATAAAAATAAAATCCCATATAAACATTGCAGTTCTTATTCAAATTATTAATCACATTTTTAATTAGTGCATAACTACTGATATAAATTAAGATCAGAAATGTTATATGAAAAAAGCTACACATAACGAACTTACCAACAACAACATGAAGATGCCAAACTGTATGCGCAAAAGGTATGATGCCGTCTGATTTAAAAAAAATAACGCCTATCGTGTAAACAATACCACCAGCTAGCATTAAAGTTAGATCACTAAGGTCGCACTAAAATTGATTTTTAAAAAAATGACAAATTTCATGCATTCCTTGAAATTTATTGAGCTACTTTTTTTACATTCCTAAAAAAAGAATGAAACATACCATACTGTATATAGCACTAAAAGGTACGACAGCAAAAGAAATATACAATAAAGTCTCTATCGTTTTGAATCTGAAACTGATCGTCTTCAATGCAAATAAGGACATGAGGAATGTTACTTCTACTTTAATAGAATTAATTTAAACAAATCCCCATAAAATTTGAAAAATTTGGAAAGACGTAAATGGAAATTAAATATTGGAAATTTTTGAAGATGTGAGCAGAGAAAGTACAAAATGAAATGGCTAAAGTGCTTTGTAAAAGTGAAAGTTTAACCTACCTTTCGTGAAACATACACTGATAGATGGTACCCAAAAAGGCAAACAACCAAACAAGCCATTTGAAATTATTCTCTGGAGATTCATACTGCCTCAACGTAAACCATGGCATGTATGAAGCAGCAATAAAAAAGTAGATGGCGGCACGATCGATTATATGAAGGTAAAAACGAAATTTCCTGAATAATTATAGCAAAATTGAAAAAGGAAATAACTTATTGAAAATAAGCAATTGTTTTCGAAAATAAAATAGATTTTGGACTGTTTTGATAAAACATACTTCTTGTTCGGACGAAAAAGAAGTTCACATGTATGATAAGCTGTTGATGTTGTGAAAAGCACCTTAAAAAATTGAAATCGTATAAAAATTAGGAAAAATAACTTTTATGAAAATGTGAAATAGGACTTAAAATCCATGATTACATCAAATTTCATCAAGTTATAGCTAACAGTACCAGGGTTAGTTGAAATAGATAAGTGTTGGAAATGTTTAATATGAATGAACAAGTCTAGAAATATACCGTAATAAAAAAACAGTAAATTATGGACACATTTCGCTCTGACTCATGACGTGACGCAGCAATTAAGCACTGTGTTCCATATATACTCGGAAGTATTGCTACCTGAATAATTAAATTCTTAAGAAAATAGCGTAGAAATGAACAGAATCTTCAAGAGGTCACTTAATTTGAAATTAATAGTATAAAAAGGCTAAAAAATAAAAACAGTGAAAGGACTTTCAGCTCGATCTTTAATTATTCTCCTGAATTATTGTCGATATGCGTTTACACAAGAAACACGTTCTGAGGTGAAGGAAAAACAATACTTCAGCAACTCAGCTTCACTTTTCTGGAGGACTGATGTTATAAAAAATGCGTAGCAAGAGCTTTCGGCGTAATCTGAATTAAGGGTGAAATTTACAACCAAAATTCAAAATTTAGAAAAGTTAACTTACTCCATGAGAGAGGATATTTGCGACATGTTCATAACGTGTCGGCTCATACGCTTCACCTCGAGCAGCCCTTTTATTCATATAAGGACTGAAAAAGCATCATTTTGCAATTACATGAACTTTTAGAACTAAAAACTCTACCTTTGTGAGAACTCATTAAGTCAGCTTTTTGGGTATGAAAAAGAAGAAATAATTTGTCAATTTTAAAAGAATTTAGATAAATCACTAAGACTAATACAAATGTAATTACCATTAACGTAATTTTATCTACACCAATAATATTTCTGCAATAATAAATTCGAAAAAATGCTAAAATGATAAAGGAAATGTCAAACTGTCAATGCATAGCTTAATATTATATCTGCAGCGGATCAATCAGCTCCAGAAATTTAAACTAATGTTTTACAAGTCGATTCATTAAAGTTTATAAAAAAACCGAAGAAAAGATTATTGCAAATTACCTGAAAATACAAGTGTTCATAACGTACCAACCGGTTTTTATTTGCAAAGAGTCTGAAAAGCGACAAAGAGTTTAAACCTCTCTGCAAAGTTTATTAAATAACCTCATATTACAAACATATATGCATACATGTACTCATTTCTGTTCTATTTCTAAAATCAATTTCTTAAAACAAATTCAATCCAATTTCATAGAATAAATTTAACTGATAGATGGATCAGTCCGGATGGCAAGAAAAGAAAACGTACTTAAAGCTCAGAGGTAAAAATTTTTAGCCTTCCTCTCTAAATCTGAACAGGGAAAATCCATGTGTCTAAAATTTGAGTCGCTGATCTCGAACCGAAACAAAGACAAAGCACATCAGAACTTTAATCCAGATTATTTATATAGGTACTCACCTCTTCCTTTCTGGACCTTTCGGATCTTCTTATTTAAACAACATCACTAACAATTACCAGCCAGAGATAGGACTCCAGCCAAATGCTATTTTTCTAACCGGGTTTTAAAACTACCACCTAAAATTAAAGTTTTGTGACCAGTTTAGTGATACACTACAATAAAAGGAAGCAAAATATTGTAACCAGTGAAATACATCATCACATTGTACTGTTTATTAAAATTTAATGGACTTTATTTTGATATGAAACAGTGTATATGAATGCATGAATAAATTCTTTATTGAGGAAAATGAGAGAAAATGTAATGAAGAGCAAGAATTAGTGGTTGAATATGCTCAACTCAATTTCCATAAAGTTTGAATTTTATATTAAAATCTAAGGTTTTATCTCCTGCATAATTAGTGTCTTGGATAACAAACTTAAGACGTGATAAAAACTAAGATGCTATCATATCAAGAGAGTTTGACATCTGCAATTTTGGAAGGGAAACACATAAAGTGGAAGCTACTGTGTGAAACGTAATTGTTGATTAGAATGGGACAAGAGCATGGATGAATGAATGCTCTGATGGGTTAGTTTTGTAAGAGACCTTCCTCCTCGACTGCCAGTTTTTTTACAAATGAACAGACGCCATGCTAGTTTGTTTATCATCTTTTAGATTGACAAGTTTCGAAGTAACTTGCAGATATCATGAAAAACACAATTTTCTTGCGCTATTTCTCAAACCACTTCTTCCCTCCTCCTCTTCTCTTCCTCTTCTTCTGTGCTTTCCTCCTCGCCCCAAACTTTACTCTCTTTCTCACTTCGCCTTTCCAATCAAAACGCAGCATTATCCAAAATAAACGAATAGAAGTGACAAAGCCAACTTATTACATAAAAAAAAAGTTACAACTATACAAGAAATACTCGATATATTAAGAATGTGGAAGCGGTGAAATGTTGGCCAAAGTATTTAAATCTTCTTCGAAAGGATCAGGTCGTGATGCTGATGCTGAGACACTATCTAAAGCAAGAAAAGTGTTAGTGACATCAAAAAGTTTACAACAAAGAATTAGCAACTTAATACTAGAAGAATAGCTCAGAAGTGGCACTCTCTCGTCCACATAAAATTAGACCATTATCACTTGATGAAGGAAATAAAAAATCTTAACACCATACATGCAGTAAACCAGCTAATGATAGGAACAGGTCACTGATTCTGCCAAGGATCTAAACATCCTCAATATTACATAAATCAGAGAAAATCAAGTCACTAATAACCCATCTCAAGTTAGATTTCTGAAAAATAAATTCAGAGAACGATTTATAAGATGAAAAAAGTCTATTACCTAATTTTTCCATTCCACTGTCTCCGGAATGAATTAAGTTTGATTCACTTGCCATGTCGCAAAGTTCTGCTTCTGAAGCTACATCTGATTTTTCTGCGTTCCCTTCATTAGCCACTGGTGCCCATTCTCGGACACTGGGAAAATTTGGTGAGGCTGAATTAATTATAGGAACGATACTTCCGTCTGGTCGTAAAGATACAATCCTCAATGAAGGCCTACAAAAACTACTCATAATGTTGCATTCTTTAGCAATGTTTCTTGAGAATTTTTGATTAAAAGATTAGGCATAGATCAGCAAAAATCATTTAGAAGATAAGAAATGTTTATTGCCAAGAAATCCTAATTTTACTTTAGCACAAATTAACCTTTGCAAAACAATATCAAAAAACCGCTTTGGTAGCTGTCCGGCGCTATTATCAGATGTTGTATTTGAACTTGAACTACCATCCGCCATGTTGCTACCAATTTCTATAATGGTATTGACACCCACTTCAACCTTCTCCACTGATTGATTATCTATTAATACAGGATCCGTGGAAACAGCTGCATCTGTTGTGGGGATTTTTGTTGGAACGTACTGCACTGTTACTTTATCTTCATCTGAACGTAAACTAACTGGCATTTTTGATTTTTCCTGAAAATCATAAAAACAAAAAATAGGAATTACTCATTTTATACTTCGGAAGGCTTCAGTGAGTGAATCTTCAATACGGTCGCATATAATATCTTAACTTGAAATTTTGCAGTGACAAAAAATTAAATAACGAGTTTTATTAATTTAACTAAATAATGTGGAGTACACAGCACAGAGGATACTGACACCATATAAGAATGTTAGGTTTAACTAGCAGATAGTTTTGAAAGGATCAGCAGACAAAAGGGTAAATATATATAGATAAATATGCTTCGATTCTCATGTAAACAAGCAGGATTAACCAATCGTGAAGCAATACGTTGGAGTTCAAGCAAGGATCAAAGCGCAATAGCGACCGAAAAGTTGTATAATTATACGTATACAACGTAAGGTCAACAAAACAAGGATTACAAGAAGCTGAATTAAGGATAGAGTTTAACGCCAAAACTCTGAAGAATTTAAAATGAGATTTAAAATGAGTGAATCGGCGAAGTTAAGCAGTACAGTTCGACAATTCTACAAGTTCAACAACATGAGCACCAATTCATCGAGAGTGACAATTCTAATTGAGAATCGATGGTGGCGTGGAAGTAGAAGCAACAGCAGTGAAGGAATGAAAGAAGAATGATAGTTACAAAGGGAACATTCACAGGATTGTTGCAACAAAAAGCAATCAACAAATTAGAGGGATCTTTTCCCCGAAAGTGGAACAGTTATAGCTTCAATGTTACATTCAAAATAAGATAATAACTGAGAGACAAACATGAATAATAAAGTCTACTTAAAAAAAAAAAAATAGTAAGAATATGAAACCAACATTTGTTGACGTTGAATATATAGTTGCTTCCATCAATGGAACACTCGGTACAAATTTTTCTTTCAAAACGACAGGAAGTGAATCATTAGCTGTTTTTCTAATTTCCACCAAAACTTCATCATTCACATTTACACTGCTATTACTTCTCACGTATTGAGGTGATCGCTCAGTAATACTGCACGATGAAGTAGTACTCGACTAAAAAAGTCACAACCAATCTTAAAAATTTGGCTATAAACAGCGCTTTTTTACAAGCGAAAACATCATTGGTTATTACTTTTTGAAATAAAGCACTTAGTCTTCCGACAATCATTGTTAATTCACTGAAGAAAACTTTTAAAAAAAGCAGATATACCTTCCTTCCAGATAACAATTTTTGTTTGTTGTGTTCGCTTTTCTGAACTGTTTGTAATAGCGAACCATTGGATACGGACGAATCACTTGATGTACATGATGTAGTTGAAGTACTTTTTGAGAAAGGAAAAGAATTTGAATTTTGCACATTTTTGGACGATTCTCGACGCTTTCCATTTGTATTGTCCCTAGGAATAAAGAAATCGTTTACAAGGAAACAAAAATCGAACACTGAATAGTTTCCGCACTGATAACAATTTACTAACCTTGATGAATGACCACTCGTAAGATTCTCCAAACGCGGAATATCGATAGTTGGGGGTGGTGGATTAACTGGCGCTAGAGAAGTTCTAAATTTCTGCCAATGTTCGTGGATATGCTTTCGTGACGAAGTATTATCTTTTTCTAAAAAAGACAAGATTATCGCGAAAATAATAACAGCACAATATTAATTTCAGATCCAAATATTTTCATCCAACGATTCGCTACTACAAACAATTCAGAAAAGCGAACACAACAAACAAAAATTAAAAAAGTAAAGAATATTTTTTAAAAAATAAAAAACGATCTAATAAAACATACGTAGAAATAATAGAGGTATAAAAAATATACGCATAATTTTTTTTTTTTTTTGATACTAATGCTTTGAATTTTCACATTTTACTAAAACCATCACACAATTCCAATGTTTCATTCTTCATCAGGAATAAAATTACATCGATGTTGCAGGATGTGAATGAGGATTAATGAAAATAGGATATCATGACAACATTTTTTGAACGGGATATAGCAAATTTTGGAACTGAGTGATTTCAAAATCACGGTTTCACTGAATTCAACTTCTAATGACCATTTTTAAATAAACAACTTTTAATGTAAGTAGGGAAGATCTTCGTCTTCAGGTTATTGAGGACAACATAGCTTGAAGTTTAGCATTATCAACTTATATGCAGAAATAAAATATACCAAAACGTTGCACAATATCTTTCTCTGATTCATCGTTATGTTCGCTCAAAAATCTTAACACAGATTCGAACGATGGTGGTTCATTTGAGGGTGACAATATGCAGTACTGAAATATATAAACTAGCTACAAAGCAAATTAATAGTATCGTCATTGTTGTTTAAAGCATAATTAACATATCCATTAACATAAAATTTTGTTAAACATTTTTTTTGTTTAAAACATTGACATGAAAAATCTCCCAAGTCACTACTCTTCTGTTCTCGTATTGTATAATTCCAAACGTATCAGATTAAGTACATAAGTAATGACTGAAAACAAGATACTTCTTGAAATAACTACAAATAATGCATTCTGCCGAAATCAAAAAAGAAAAGACTTCATTCACCTGCAAATGTCCATATATACGTTCAAGACGAGCTGCAATGAGGCGCTGAATTGGTTCAACGAAATTTCTGAAACTTTTCCTAAGAAAATGGTAACCATTAGCTAAACTCTTATTAACTATCGCTAGCATAAATTAGGATGATCAAACATAAACTAATAGATTAAACTAATTGAAAATTCAATCCAATCTTTTCTAAACGACTTACTCAAATTTAGCATTCACGATACTTTCAACCGTTCGTTCCGGGTTGGCACAAAAATCTGCAACTGCCTGACGTACTGCCAGTCGGATGTTTGATATTGTTACTTCTGAACAGACATTCGTTTTTGGCATTTCTGCTTTCCTGTAAATAAATAATATTCCAGATTTCAATTTTCCACACTGAAATTTCCAGGTAGGAGAAATCTTACTAACAAAACCATTAGAAAAAGTCAATTTCTTATCTTTTTAAAGTGGTGACACATTCCTATCTCTGACAGTGGTGCGGTAGTAAAACCATACATAGCGTACAATAAATTTGTCTTCATTTTAACAAACATAATTCAGAGCTTTTCTCTATAACTACTTCATTGCTCAATGAGATCATTTTTAAATATTTAAAAGGAATAATTCAATGCATATATAAAAAATATCTACTGAAAGCTTATAGCAGAAAATACCTACAGAAACCAGGAGTAAGTATGGACTAATAGTAATATTGATTGAATAGACTAACACTTTCAATACTGATACTGATGCTACGGCACAACAGTAATTCTATAATCCTAACGGAAAATGAATAATATAGTTTGTTCACTTGTGGAACCAAATAACGGTAATTTATCAACTGAGTTTAAAAGTAATGAGAAGCACACTAAACAAATTTTCAGATTTGTAAACTAATAAGAAATATACCTAAGAAATACCCAACTGAAGGGATTCAAGCGTTAAATTTCAACCTTCATATAATCATATATCAGTTTCAACTGACAAAACAAGCAATGTATCGCGTACATCATAAATATTTCCATCTTTTACATTGTTACTGTTCTGAGCTAACTGTTAATCTGAAACTAGAATTTATGAATTTCGATAAGTAGCAAACTTAATTTATCATGAAATTCATGACTGCAATTAAGTGTTGTCGAAGTATAACGGAGAATCTATATTGTACTTTCAGGTTTTTCACAAACTGATCATTCATAATTATCCACTGGAATCATAAATCAAAACGGATACACCAGCGACCGATCAGATGCAATGTTTCTATAGAATGTTTATTATATTACATTATAATTCATACTTTCATAACCTCATGCTTTCAACTGATTCTTCTAACAGCACTAATTTATAGCATTAATCATAGCATTAATTGATAATTCAACTTTCAGTATAAAATCTTTTTAATATTTTATACTCATGTAAAGCTTCCGAAATTATCATTTTGTCATTAATAATTTACGTAAGTGAATGTTTGCGTCACTTCGCTAGTTAAGATGGATGTTTATTTCACGTCATCTCATATGTAGTGGTTAAATATCATCCACTTATTTTGATAATGAGTAACAGATAATATCGAAAGAAGCGGACAGACATGACACTGACCGTATAGATCAGACATTCAGAACGTTATTCCTTCATTTTATTGGTTGAGTTACACATGCAAATAAAAAAATTGGACAAACATGAATAAGAGTGGCAGGAGTGAATAGGAGTGGACAAGCATGGAGAGGAGTGGACACACATAGATATGAATGGACAGACATGGGGTGGACAGATGTGGTAGGAGTGGACGGACGTGGATATGAATGGACAGATATCGACAGAAATGGGAAAACATGAATATGAGTGAACAGACGTGGATATGGGTGGACAGACGTGGATATGAGTGGACAGACGTGGATATGAGTGGACAGACGTGGATAGGGATGGAGAGACGTAACACCCAACTGTCGTAAATATTGAGTTTGTCATAATTCAAAATATTGGTAGATTGCCAATTACCGTAATGCATTGCAATAAACATTTTAGTGTTGACTGACAATCAATGCAATGATGCCGAGTAGCATCTCCAGAGGCTATCTTCCAATTTACGCATGGACTTAGTTTTTGTGCGGATGCGAGGATGGTATGTGCGATTCTTTTGAGTGCGTACTGAATCCCCGTGGGTTCGCGATGAATTCTATGAATTCGGACTGTGATTCTTACCGAATTATTTCAATTCCGAAGAATCCATCAATTTTTGTTAGCCATTTATAGTTGCGGGTTTATTGATTGACTTTACACTACATTTTCTACCAAAGTTGTTTATCGTTTCATGTGAAATGATATTGTCATTAAGAAATTTTCGGAATTTCTTTTTGCTTCTTTTAGAGAAAATTGTAGAAAATGCCCCATACTTTCATATTCGGGCTTCTAGTTCATAGAAAAATTTCATAACAGCTTGAAATTTGATTTTGATGATAATAGATGTTTGGTTTTTGTCAAAAATGACTCTGATCAGATGGTTAGTAGAAGATTTAGAGTGCACAAAGGGAAGAGTATGAAGGAAAAAAAGATATAATCAATTGTAGAGTTATGGTACAAAATCATTTTGATTATTTATTCCGGAAAGTTATTCGGTAGGATTGGTCAAAAAATTTGTGGTCGCTCGTTTCATCTTTTCATGGCTTTCTTTACATGTCCAGTAAAAGAGTAAGGAAAATGGAAGGGAATAGGAAACGATAACCGAAAAGAAATCCGATTTGGATGTGACATCAGCAATTAACAGAATTCTTTCTTGGGATAACTATTTAGATTTGTTCTTTTACATTAAGCGATGAGGAGAATGTGATAGTTTGGAAAGTTCACAAAAAGTTCACAAATAACCAGTTTAGGCGCTTCTGTCAGTTAAATCAAGTGCTTCACGCCGACTGAAAAAAAAAGTTTGTGTGATTAAGGTCAGTGAATTTTATAAGATAAAAGGTCATAAAAAATGGCATTCGAAGTAATCTAACTAAATTGAAAGATTTTCTCTATTTCTTTTTTTGTGAATAATACAAGATAAATATAAAATTTAGTTACATCATTACTTTTACCGAAAGCTGTGCTAGCAAGGCAAGGACATTACTAGAGATGCACTGAATTACTTCGTTCGTTTGAACCACACAATCGGGCATTTAAGAGAAGAGAAGATATGAGAGAAAAAGACAACATGGAAAATAAAAATATCTGTTGGGACTCTCGTAGTACTTCAAGCAAGATTTTAATTTTTGGCCTTTACAAATTTCTAGAGCAATTTTCGCGATTAAAAAATCGCTCGTTCATCTGCTCTTCTCATAGAATTCAATGTACCATTTGATGTAAAAAGTGTTCCATAACTCATATAAATGTTTTTTTGTTTGAAACCATGAAGAATGATTATTTATGAAATGTTTCAGCTATGGCCGCAATTGCACCTGCAGTACAAAATCCGAATTCAAGTTCTTTTTCAAATGGTGAAAGGTTAAAGCTTTTTCAGATATTTACTTCAGTAAATTTGATTTTTTGATGCAGTGGGGTCCATTATACTTTAAAAGATCTTTAAAGCGTGACAAATGAACTATGAAATGAATTCCAGTTTTATAGAATTTGTAAAGTATTGGATACCCTTTGCATTTTATAAATTCAAAACTAAATTTAGCTCAAATTGAAATGATTTTCAAACACAAATAGGCATTTGTAGTGCTAGAGAAAAAAGTGATTCTCATTTTATATGCATTTGTCATTCTTGTAGATATCCTTTCGTTATCATCATGTAATGTTTTTTATTTTTTTCTTACAGAACATGTGCTGGGATGTTGAATGAAGTGAAAAAGGAAGACATGTCCAATGACGAAGATATTCCACTGTCGCAGAAAGCACGAATGATTATGGATGACGATGATATACCGCTTGCCAAAAAGTTGAAAACAATGAAAGATGCACATGATGATGATGATGATGATGATGATGTACCATTGTCACAAAAGGCTAAGGTTTTTACTTTTTAAAATGTTTATTTTTATTCCTTTCATGTAATCAAATATTTCCTCATTGTCGTACATTCTTTTTGTGATGGAAGCCAGCAAATATTTTTTATCGTTCGTTACATAACTTTAGGTCTGTTGTCCTTCTTGGGAATGCGTTTGAATTGAAAAGATATGTGGAAATGTATGCTCTGTATTATGATAGTTGCCAATTTCCAGCCACAGAAAAGGTTATCCGAGGTGGTGATGGCTACTGCGTCGAGTAGTCGAGTTAAAAAGCCACTATCGTCATCTACCCTTTCGTCGACAAAAAAAATGGTTAAAACAGAACTGGAGAGCGATGATGATGTACCATTGAGCGTGCGAGCTGCCACATTGACCAAGAAAAGGAAAAAAAGTGAATCAGATGATGAAGATTATAAATTGGAAGTCAGTTGCTATCCTAAAATTTTCCATATGCTCATACACATTAAATACTATAAATTTGTTTAATTTGTTCATTTAGTTACAGAAAAAAAAAGAAAAACGGAAAAATTCAAGTGAAAGGAAAAAAGCCTCAACTTCGAATTCTGAGAAAATCCATATAAAGAATGAAAAAGCCAATGGCATTACATCGAATAAGCGGAAAAGACGGGAGGAGGAAGAGGAGGACATTTGGAAATGGTTCTTTTTTAACTGCTTGAATTAAAACTAGACTTGCTATAAATGTTGCAATTTTGTCAATAATAAAATAATGCCGCGCTTGAAAAACTGCCTTTTAACATTTTTTTTTCAGGTGGGAAGAGGAAAAGAAACCGAGTGGCATCAAGTGGTATAGTTTATCCCATAAAGGACCCATTTTTGCCCCGCCCTATGTACCACTTCCTGAATCGATTCACTTCAAATACGATGGGAAGGTAAGCAAAGGTCGTCTGCTACTTGGTTTGTTGAATAGTGATGGCACGCTGAAGTTCTCTATACGTAACTTATTACAGGTGATGAAATTGGCACCACTGACGGAGGAAGTTGCATCTTTTTACGCTAAAATATTGGAACATGAGTATACAACAAAGGACATTTTTAATAAAAATTTTTTTATGGACTGGAGGAAGGTTTGCACTTTTGCTATTTAATGCATTTCACTATTTTGACAGATATTCCGTCACATTTTGAATCTTTTAAAATATTTCACCACTAATTTCAGGTGATGAGTCCTGCAGAACGCGAAAAGATTACAGATTTGACGAAATGTGATTTCCGAGAAATGCATGATCATTACGTAAAATTAAGAGAAGAGCGAAGATCTTTAAGTAAAGAAGAGAAGCAAAAACTTAAGGAGGTTCGGTTTGAAAAAATGTGATAAATGATTGCCAAGTCGGAGAAATATTATTATTTTTATTTATTTTTAGATTAAGCAAGAGGAAGCTAAAATGTATGGTGTTGCTTACATTGATGGACATAAACAGAAGATAGGGAACTTTCGAATTGAACCGCCAGACTTGTTTCGAGGACGTGGTGGTCATCCCAAAATGGGTCGTTTAAAGAAACGAGTCAATCCAGAAGATGTGATTATTAATTGTTCAAAGTAACTTTTTCTTTTAAATTATGCGAAATTCATCGGTGTCTTTTTCTTTTATATGTATTTTCTATTTACACTAGTTACAATTAAACATAACTTCGTTAAAGTTTATTTGCTCTATATTCATCTGTTATGTTACAGGGATTCAGAAATACCAAAACCTCCGGAAGGTCATCGTTGGAAAGAAGTACGTCATGATAATACAGTGACATGGCTGTGTTCATGGACCGACAATATCTTAGGTTCCATCAAATATATTATGCTAAATCCATCGTCGAAAATTAAGGTTTGGTGAACTTACTGGAAATTTATTTAATACTTTGTAGGAGACTTTTACCAATACGTTAGATATAACAGAATTTATTTTTCATGAAAAATTTGAGACACTTTGCAACAATCGATATTCAATTTCCAGGGTGAGAAAGATTACGAAAAATTTGAAACGGCAAGACGATTAAAGGATATTGTTGGAAGTATCAGAGAAAATTATACGAAAGACTTGAAAAGCAAGGAGATGCGTGTACGACAACGAGCAGTGGCACTTTATTTCATTGATAAAGTATGTAATTCTTTCAATTCCCATATTCACTATTCAATATGCGTTTTACTTCTGCTTGTAAATACAAGTTCTAGTTAGCGCTTCGTGCGGGTAATGAGAAAGATATGGATGAAGCAGCAGATACTGTTGGTTGTTGCTCACTGCGATGTGAACACATTCAACTTCATGAGAAATTGGACGATAATGAGTAAGTTATCAGCTATCTATCCTTGACATAGTGTTTTAAAAAAAGTGCGAAGATTTTGCATATCTAAATATGACTTGTGATCGGGCTTGCTTCGTTTCTATCAATTGAAATTTGTAGAAGATTGGGTAGTTATTTGCAGTTACGTGGTTGAATTTGACTTTCTTGGTAAAGACAGTATTCGGTATTACAACAAAGTTCCTGTGGAGAAGCGTGTTTTTAAAAATCTGAAACTTTTTATGGAAAATAAAAGTGGTAGCGATGATCTTTTCGATCGTCTTGATGTAAGTTTCCTCGGAAATATTCATTTTTATCAATGACAAATTAATTAAAGTGACATGTTTCCTTTTTCTTCATTTTATTGACATAATCCCAAATTTTACTGATTGTTCAAGCACTTCTGAACTAATAGTGCATTCATTATTTTCGATGGTTTAACAGAACTTTTATTGTTTAATCAGCTATTTCCTCAGCCAAGGTAACCCGCTGCTACTTGGTGGCTCACTTGCTTATTATTATCAAGAACATATAAATTTATTTTAACTGGCTGTCATTTTGCTTAAATAGGACAAGAGTGGTGATTACGTAATTCAGTTCGATTTCATCGTTCATGTTACAGACTGCATCGCTAAATAAATATTTACAAAGTTTGATGCTAGGATTGACTGCCAAAGTTTTTCGTACGTATAACGCATCGATTACGCTACAACAGCAACTCGACAAATTGACCAAAGGTCAATCGTGTTTCAAAGTGAACACTTACAAATAATATGTGGAAATTGCTTTTTGTAAAAGAAAAAAAAAATCTGATTTTGTTTTCCTCTCTTAATGCTTTTTTGACTCCAAACAGCTTGAATGACTTTTTTTCTTGAGTTGAATATGGGGAGCTTATTTAATGGATTACAAAATGATTGCATCATGTTTTAATAAATTGCATTTTGAGATGATTCAACAGTGCCTGAACTATTACTTTGTTACAACAGAGCGAATCGTCAAGTTGCAATTTTATGTAATCACCAACGTGCTGTGCCAAAAAGTCATGAAAAAAGCATGGAAAATTTGAAAGCAAAAATAAAGGCAAAGAAAACGGAACTGAAAGAAGCGAAGGTTAAATTTGGCATGGATTTCATTATGAATTTACTTCAGAATTTATTTTTTAATGAATTTTTTTTTTCTTTTCTTGGATATTCATTTTTAGGAAGAGCTAGAAAAGGCACATGCTGATGCAGCTAAACAACGTGCATCCAAACGTGTCGATCGAGTCAAAGAGCAGTTAAGGAAATTAAAAATCCAGCGTACAGATAAGGTAAGTTCTCGGATAAACAATTTGCCTGCTGGGTCATATAAGGTGGTAATATTGAACAGAGATGAAGGCGTTATATCTGATTTGTTGAAGGATAACTGTGAGTTTTTTGAACACGATTAGAATTATTGCAATTTCAGGATGAAAATAAGCAAATTGCTCTTTCGACATCAAAACTGAATTATTTGGACCCGCGGATATCAGTTGCCTGGTGTAAAAAGTATCAAGTACCAATTGAAAAAATTTTCAACAAGACACAGCGTGAAAAATTTCGTTGGGCAATTGATATGGCCGACGAAAATTATGTTTTCTGATTCATTCCCGTTCTTGTCATTAAGGCTTTATGATTTTTGCCAAAATTTAAAATTTAAATTGTTTTAGAACAAATTTGATCTCAGGGAAGACGTTTTTGATGCAGTTTAATATATTTTATTTCAGCTTGCTGACGTTTTAAAATTTATGAGATCTTCAGAGCACAAAAAAATATTTACATAAGTTATTTGCTGTAGTTTTCCCAGGAAATTGTGAAAATAATTTTGCATCTGATATGAATATTTGTGTAGTTTTCGTTCCTGTTTCTCGAGAAATTATTCTTCGTTCATCTCTCGTTGATTTAAATTAATTGAATTTATTCTAATTTTAAATCCAGCTGACGTTGTTAAATCCATATAATTCTGCGTATATAAATTCTGATTTCCTTGTAATAGATTACTGCTGGAGAATTATTCTTAAATAGAATATTAATTTAATTTCTTAGGAAAAAATAACGAACTTACAACTTTAGTTATTATGAATTTTTACTAATTTTAAGTTTGGATCTTTTTTAAAAAGATTTCGATTCTTATTGACTTCGGGTTTTAAATTAAAATCCCATGTCTTCGACCTGAGAATTCGCGTGATATTTGTTCCTGAATAGGATTTTTCATTTGTTTTATGCTGTAATATTTGTGGAAAGATTCAGAGAACTCTGTGATTTATTCATGTGCATTTGAATTGAGCCACCAATGGATTAGTTGTTTGTGACAAAATCCAGAATCTTTTGGATTCATTTGGATTTTTTTGTTGAATATATCTGGAGATTTATCCAAGACTAGAGTTAATTTTATTCAAGAGGAATATAAAATTAAAGAAAAGCTATCGAGAATATGCGATGAAGTTCATTTGAGCTTCCAAAAATTCGTTGATTTTTTTAATTTTAATTTCCTCTCTGATGTTACTATCATTGTTTGACAACAAAAAAAAGCAGAGAGAAAGAAATCCAGAATTTGTTTAATTTTCTTAATATCCTTGTGCTTTTGTCTTTAGTTTTCTCTCAATTTTGTCTGTCTGTGGTGTGTTTTTATTGTGATTGTTTGCACACTAAAATGTGCTTAATTGGATTGTTTCCTTTAATTAATGTATGTCTATTTAATGAACCATGTCAGTTCCATTGTTTGCTTTGTATTCAGTTGGACTACTAGACTTTCTTCATCTTTTCTTCAATATCTTCAGTAAGACTGCCGCATTTTCGTTCCATTTGCAGCTAGCAGGTTAATAGTCTTTCGAAATTAAATTTAAACTTTTTTAATCTGTAGTACCTGTTATTCTTGTAGTGAAATATTTGTGTGCATATGTTTTTTAATAAATTTACTGTTTCCATCGATTCCTACATCTATTTCACGTATTATTTAATTTATATCTCTACATATTCTGTTGTATTCTTTTTATATTTTGTAGTTTATTTCACTATATCTTTGATATCAATAAAATTTCGAGTAAAAAACAATATTAGCGTTTTTTGTTCGGTCTCACTGTTTGATTTTTTTCATTCTTTCCGAAATTTACTATATGTCTCCGCAATGATTCTTTTATCGCTGAAGTGGAATTCGATTGGGGTGATAGATGAGGTAGACACTTTTTTTTTTTTTTTTGTAATTTACTGGATATTAATTACTATCAGAATATCTCAGTAATAAGTTTTCTGGTTATTTCGATTATCAATCAGGAGAAGAAGTAAAAATCAGTGGTGGAAAGTATTATGATGATATATTGTAAATAATAATTCGATATGGTAGTAGCAGGAGTAAATTGTCGTCGAGTTGGATCCAGAATACGATCTTCATAATCGGTATTCCGCATATCAATACCGGATAATGGTAAGGTGCCTCGGCGAAGGAAATATGGAAGTTTGGTGACAATTTTAGATACAACAAATTCATTATTTGTTGTCAAAAAATTGAAATCTTCGGTATCATTGATAAATATATCTCTCTTCCTCTTATTATCACTATCAAATTTCTTCAGCATTTTGTAATTTCCATATTTATTGCATTGCCAATGAAAGCATAAATGGTTTGGTGGATTTCTTTTGACGCAGTATTTCATCAGTTTACTGTAACTATTGATAAATTTTTAAATAACTAGTAATTTTGTACATTTATTGAATCGAAAGAATTGATTGCTAGCTGAGAAATAAGCCGTAAAATTAATTGAGAATTTGTGACATTTAGGATATGCAGTATTTATCATCATTTTTCATTATTTTCTCCAATGGTTTTTTTTTCAGTTATTTTTTCTCAATTTTGAAAAATTAATTAGCAAAGTATTAAATTTTTAATTAATAAAAAAACAAAAAAAAATTAATTTCTCTTTTTTTGCATCAGAAAAAGCATAAGGTATCAAAATTTGATAAAATGAAGTATGGAAATGACTTTGAAATAACAATTGAGGAAAGTTTACTTGAAACAAGAAGTGTTATTGAAATTAGAAGCATCGTTATAGACGCAACCATATAGGAATAAATGTTGAATTTTTTGGAATTCTATCATTTCTTTCTGAAACAAAATATTATATATTTGGAAAATATTTGGTGCTAATTAACAAGAATTTAATTTATTATCAAATTAAATATAAATATGAAAGAATTTAGAAGTGTGGGGAAATCTTTGAACTATTTTAACAAATTGAAATTACCTGACTTAATGTGGTAGAGAATATCAATCAGTTATCCTATATACACTTAACATAAAAACTTGGCAAAAGTGCTATTTTTTCCATCGTTTACCAATCAATGATTTAATTAAATTTAATTAGGTGATTTAATTTATTTAAACAAAGCATGCCGTATTGGGATAATTCATATTATATTTGCTGTTGCAACGTTGAAGAATATGAATAATAAGGCTTCTATTGAAAAAGTTTGAGTCTTTTCTTTTGACTATCTAAAATTTTTAAATTTCATTACTGTACACGTTTTATGCAAAGAGTCCTTTTATCTTATTTCATTTGTTACATACGCTGATTCTCTTTGTTACGTGTAATCAACACGCATTAATCAAATATCTTAAAAGTTTCCGTCTATTTATAACAAAATTAAATTGATAACAAATAATTGCATATCTGTAAAGCATCATAATATTATATATATATATAGTTCATCTACCTGTAACTGGAGTATATTTTAATTTCGCTTATTTGACAGTTAATCATTTTTTAACAAGTTTAATAAAGTACAGAATGGAAGATGATTTGCATAAAATTTCTTTATTTAATCGATATTACAAATAAATTTAAAAATGATTAATTAATTGTCAAATAAACAATTCGAAATGTGCCACTATAAGTTAAGTGAGTCATAATATAACAATGCTTCACTAGAAAAAATGTTCCTTTAAAAAATAAGCCTGAAAATGGTATTGAATGTAATTTAATTACAATATCATTGCAGAAAACAATGAAAGTTTTAAAAGAGAAAGAAAGTTTACTTTGTTAATTAAACATGGAATAATTGCATATGTATAATTGAAGCAGAATTCATCAATTATGCTTGCATTTATGCGCTTAACATCTAATAAGATATGATGAGCATTAACTGTTTGTATACATTCTGTTAAATTATCGTAGCATCGGTTATCATTATTAAACTTAAAAGTTGAAAAAATCGGTGAAATAAGCAATGGAAAAAATGCTAGCAAAATAATTAGCATCAATTCGTTAGCAGATTAATGCTAAACCTTCTCAAAGCTTAAACTAATTCCAACTAACACCTTTATAGCGTTTTCTTACAATTTTCGACATTTGCATAAAAATTCATTTTTTTAAAAAGAATTAGAAGTTATATTTCTTGTTTATTTAAATGTGTGAACATGTGAAATGGCAAAATTGTTTTGAAAATGTTAGCTAATTACAAATTTATATGACATATTTGTCTATTAGTAAATTCATTTCATTTCAACATTAAAAATTTCTTCATTGTGGCATTTTTTGTCAAAATTTTCTTTTTAGCCAAGAAGTTTCAGTTATACGATATTGGGACACATATAAAACACAAAATTGAAGGAAATGGATTCTGCTTTCATTAATGATTGAAATTACTGGGATAACTTACCTGTGATATGAACGAATGTTTCACAGTCCCTTTATCATTTTTAATTTAACTTATTCAACTATTTAGAGAAGTTGTGAAGTTTTTTCAGTGCGTAGAATAATCTAAGCTAATGATAGCTATGATATGATTAATATCATCACTATACTTCTGACAATTGTGGCCGAATTTATCAAGCAGCTCTCTCTTCAATTAGCTTTGTTTAATTGGGATTGAGAAAAATTGAAATTTTATAAGCTGTGTATAATTATATATTCAACAAAGAGATTGATATTCAGTTCATTGATTCAATTCATTCAATTCAAAATGAAATATTTTGTGATAGATACAAATGCGACTAAGTAAACGGCAAATTTTCGTTTCATTATTTGACTGTTTCCGTTTGGAATGACAGAATTGCTTGTAATCTGAACTCTGCTGCTCTTCCATTTTCCAGTTTTATGGTCATCAGCATAACTGTTTTCTTAAAATTTAGAAAGTAATTAGTATGAATTTCATTGTACTGATTAGTAATTAGTGCCAAATTTATCTATCTATCTATAATGAAAATGCTATTTCGATCTATCTATAATGAAAATGCTATTTCGAATTGAACTTCATTTTCTTACTTACTGGCTTCATTGTAATTCTCATCGTCTTTATCTTCGTCCTCTTTTGGAAGCATTAAATTGGATCGTTTAAGCGTCAGAAAATCTTGACTTTTACAAGGCCAGTAGTAACATTTACGAGCTGTTGGAATTTTTTCTACGCAATTTTGAACCAATTTACTAGAAATTTACAAATATTTAAATAAATATCGCAATTTCATTTATGTTAATAATTCAAAATTTCTAAATCTTTTTGTGTAATTTTTTGCGAAATTTGCTGTCTTAATGCTAATTGCAAAAACTGCTTAAAGTTGTTTGAAAAAAAAAGAGAAAAAAAGACGAGAACTGAAAATATAAATGTATTACTTAAAACAATTGCTTTGCGACATATCTGCCATACTATTATAAATGCAGCTGTATAGGTATAAACGTAGAATTTTAATTGTTTTCATCATAATTCCCTAAAAATGCTTTCACGTAACAATTTTGAAATATCAATATGTCTTATTAAAATTTTATTTCAACCCCATACCATACCGAATCATTTTGTCTCGATCGATCATTTTCGATGCATTTACGAAAAACTAGATACCTTTCACGATAGGTAACACCCGGGTTCTCATTCATCTGGAAAAATGCATGACACAGTAATGTCATGAACTCAGTTACATATCTACCATATTATAATTTCGCCTCTCTTTCCCTCCTTTTTTTGATATGGAATTTATCTCAGTCATTAAACAAACACAAACATGAACAAAAGGACAAAAAAAAAACACTTCATTTCTTTAAATAGTACATTTTAATAGTACTATTTAAGTCTTAGAACAGTTCTACTTGTGGGTATTTTAACAAAAAAAATAAATAAATTAGACCAATCGATTAGCTATTATTATCATCACTAGAAGAATTATCGTTGATCTTAAAGTATAAAACAATTTTCAAAATTCGACAGAAATTAATAGCTGAATGGGAAAAAATTTGTATAACTTACTCTTTTTGCTAAACATGGAATAATTAATTGTGTATAGCTTTCACAAAAATGATTGATATTACTAGAATTAATCATATTGATATCCAGCAAATTGCTATTACCACTGATGCATTGTTTTAATACATCGTAGCATTGCCATTCCTGTGCATGAATATCATTAATAAATAAAGTATCAAGTAAAAGTGTTAAAAGAAAAGGCAACATAGCAAATGTTTGAGATAATAGGAAATGATTAATCTGAAATGAACCAACCGCTTATATACGTATGTAATTAAAATATGTACTGATTATCACCAAAAGATGGATCATTATCAAAGTAACTTTCTCAATCATTTTTGGTTATTTATCCTTTTTCTTTTCTTAAAAAAAGGAAACAAAAGTGAGAAATAAGCAAGATTCAAAAAAAATTCATTTATTCATCATAAAGGACATCAGTGGTGGTAGATGGGTACAAATTTTTTAATGCACAATAACACAAGGTGATCAACAATATGAAAGAGAAATGTTCAATTATTTGCATCAATGAGAAGTAAAAAAGAGAAAAAAACAAGATGAGAAGAAAAAACAATTAATAGGACAATTATAATTCAAATTTAGATGAGTTTTCTTTTTCATAGAACTTCCAATCTATGAAACCATTTCATTGAATAAATACTTCACAACTTTACAGCATTTAGTAAAGTTAAAAAAGGTAATGCACAGATACCTGAACTGAAGTCATTCACATAAAGTGCATATAATAAGTTTGAAACTTCAATATCATATAACAGAGCCAAATTAATAACTGAAGTCTCAAACAATTGAATACGCTTTTAACATGCGTACTTTTTGTTAAATATTAAATGTAATGAATGAGTAATATATCAGAATCAACTGCACGGGTCATAAACTCTTAAACTGCAAATTCTGATTTTATATGAGGCAAGCAAATTCTGAAAGGCATGGGAAAAAACAGTTAAGGACAGGAAATGCTTTAAATGCCTACGTATTAAAATTATTTGATATTTTAAATGAGGAAGAGATGGTAATTCAATTAATTTAGAAAATTTGGAAAAATGAAAGCAATCGACTACATAAGGCAACAAAGTTTTGATTTCTTAGCTAGTCAATAAGTTTAAGCAAAATTTAGTATTAAGAATATGGTGAGATATGAAATGCAAAGTGCACAGTACATTTCTTAAAAGAAAAAAAAATAACAGGACATGATAAAATGCATCGGATGTATTTGAATTTAGGCAAGAAATAGGAAAAGTTCAACTTCTATTTCTTTATCTCTTCAATTTCTACACCACTTGAGCAATATGGCATCGGCGATCTCTACTATGCTTTTACTATTTAACACGATATTATTTTGACCTTCACATAAGCTAAGTAACAAAACTGGTTATAAAAATTATTTGCTAAATGCAAAAAATAATAGAACAAGGAAAAGACATAAACATTCATTATGTACAGCACTGTTTTTTGTTATTTCTTTCTCAGATTTTAATTTACATTTAGATTTGAGGGATTTTAGTTCCAGGAGAATAATTAAGCTATTTAGCTAAATATAGTGACGACAATATATTTCAGTCGAATCTAACAATACGTTAGTAACAACAGAAAATCTCAACAACAAGGTTTTTATGTGAGTCAGAAAAATCGGTTCATATTTTAATGAATCCTAGTGGAAATTTTTGAAAAAAAATAAAACAATAAGGCGCAGTTTCACGCCTTTATATGATAAAGCATCGACAAGAAGCAACGAGAATTCCATAAGTTTTTAGGTGATTTCTAAAGTAAAAAAAAATTATCTGCAATGAAGAAGGCATTAAAAAGAAAGGAAATGATGGCAAAACTATTATAAGAAAATCAACTTGTCGACGGTCAAAATTATTTTAGTAATTCAGCACTATGGTAAAATGGATCATAACAAATTAATAAAGCGTGACCATTCATGGAGTGCTGCTATACGTTCGGATTAACATGTATCCATTTAATAAAACACACCGAGAACTGAGATCGTCATCGACCAGCTTGCTGAGGAAATTCTGAGAAATTACTGGAAGGTTGAAGATAGCACTTATGTAACAACCAATTTAACAATACACAATCAGTCATGTAGCTGCACTGAATTCATGTTGAAGCGCTTGCAGATCATCAATCATTGTGTCCAGATTTTCCATTTGCGCATTCAGTTCCTCTGTGGAAGCTGAAGCCTGAAACATGAAAGCACTTTAAAGGAAGAGAAAAAATGCAGTTATTTTGAAATTAACCATCCTAGAACTTCATTAATCGGCGAAACCGAAATCTCTTGGATGCAATATTTACAAGCACATCAGACCATTAAATCAAAACTTTAGTGCTCGGTGAAAATAAGTAAAGGAAGAACCTGTAATGGTTGCGCTTCAATAACGTTTTCACGTTGCAATGCAGCTTTCTCCGGCATCGCACAAGATGCATACGGTGAGTAAATATTATTGACGTTAACACGCGGTTGTGCAGCTGCACGTCCCACAGGAACATGAGATGACTTCTGACCAATAACAATACCAGCAGGCTTTCCGTTTCTATTATTTGGAGATGCAACAACTAGTGGTCTAACTACATGCGCCATTCGTTCACCTGACCCTGGAAATATTCATTAATAGATAGTGCTTCTGATGTTCAATCTGAAGTATGCAGCAGACAGTAAGTAGTAAACAGTTAAAATTTAAACAAAATATACTATCAAAAAAAAAAAAAAAAAAACGAACAATTAATGACCAGTTTTTTCTTCAAACAAAAGTTAACATGCCTGATGAGGGAGTTATTGGTGGTGGTGCTCCAGCAAGTTGTGTAAATGATTTTAACGGATTTGAATTGACAGAATTTCTGCGCAACGTCCGATAACCATCGTTGTTGAGCAATTGAGTGGGTGGAGCAACGGGTGGTCCTTGGTTAGGTAATTGGGGCGGAGGTGGGGTCGATATGTGAAGTGCCTGAGACGAACTGTACGTCGAGCTATGGTCAGAAAAATCGATTTTAGCTACCTGGAGAAAATAAACATTCGACAATTTTTAACTACTTTGATTTAAATTAATATCAATTCTTTAACTGAATTCACACTAAATAGTACTATACCGCATAAACCAACTTTGTATATTACAACATTGGCAACAAAATGATGAACTTGAATCTTCTTTTTGTTTTTAATTTACCTCAAATATGTTTTTAATTAACTTCAAATGTGCGCTAACTTCAAATATTTTAAATATGTACAAACTTTATTAAGTATTCAATTTTCCGCTATTTCTTCGGATGATTTTCCTCAGTAAAAATAATCGTTGTTACTTACTTCTTTTACTCAAAATATCTTCCAACTGTTTACATTTTCCCTAAACATGAACTAAAGAGATACCTGATGTCGGCCTGTATTTGTATAAACAATTTGAGGAGTTCTTTGTCGTCCTTCAAGGCTAGTCGATGACTGATGATAACTCCGTGTTAAAGTACCATTACCTGAATTTATGTTTACTGAGATATTAGGAAGAAAAGTGAAATTTTCAAGAGAGAGCTATGAAATATCAAAATTCATTTTTCTCATGAAAATGTGCGATGTGTTGACGAAAAGTGATTAGAAATATGCCCGAAAACAAAATTATTGGCACAATTTTTAGCTATTTCTGAATATCTACAGTATCTATATAAAAAAGTAATGAATAAAATAAATACCGTGCGAATGCGAAACCCCTTTTTTAAAAAGCTTTTAAACAACAGGGTAGCATGAGAGAGTCTAGCAAATTATCTACAGAAAGGAATTTAACAAAAAAATTGCTAAATCTCAATCTTCCTAACTTGCACTCACAATTCAGTTTCGTGCAGCAGGCATCACGAACAGACAGAAATTTTAGTGCCACCTATGTGACATTTGCAAGTGTATCATGGCATAAATTTTGAAAAATATTTAACGGAAGAACTTGCGGTGGAGACAAATAAGAAATGGAAGTAATCCATCTTTAAAGACTTGACTCGTGCTGCCCGCCGCAAAGTAAAAAATTGCAGATAAAGGAGAATTTGATGCAATGAGAATACTTTGAGAGTCTTAACAAGCAATACAACAGCGCTACTATTAATACGGCCACACTTACAATCACCAGTTACAACAGCGGGCAGTGGATTCTGTGACATAACGGTATGAGTGGAGATCAGTTCTGCTTTTCCCACAGGCCGCCGTCGTTGAATGATACCATCATGAACTGATTGAGTCATCCTCGCTTCAATATACTCGGGATCGGTGAAGTGAGCTGAAATTCGCTGACCATCTATCGCATTGTTCATCTTGAAAAGTGCATAATACATCGACGACAAATACAAGTTGTGGGTTGTAGATTATGAGATATGCATGCAACTGCACTGAATATCACATCTAATTAAAAACATCACCAGCTACATTGAAAAATATCACATTGCCTGCGTTGCTGATATGAGATGTATTTTTGTCTCACAATGAAATCACAACATGCTGCAAGTAATTAACATGCGTACACCTACAAAATAAATATGAACATAAACTGTAAAAGATGGCAGAACTAAATTCAAGTTGATCCAAGCTTGCCACTCCGATTATTTTGACAGCAAAGAGCTAGAAACAGTAGAACTATTTAGAAACTAAAATGGAATGGTAAGCTAACAATGATCAAAAAATTCCATCAGTTAGCATACTATTCATTTACATGTTTTGCAGAAGATATGCATGCATGCATTTCACAAATATATGTAAAGCAAATAAAGTCAAAATGTGCACTGCTGTCACATAATTCTTTTTTTCCTTTTAAATTTTCTTCGATAATAAATAAACAGTGAAAACTCGAAGCAAAATGAAATTTGCCAAAAGGAAAAAGATGAACAAAAGCATCGAAATATACAAAACGAAAGCGAAGCAGCACCTTGGACAGTAAGATATTGAGATCGTGGTGAATCGACCATTTCGATTACATCATCATCGCAATGATTTAAATCGTTTAATGATGTTGCAAGTGCTTCTTCAATCAAATTCTCTATAATGATGTACATTCCGGTTCCCAATTACGAATATACTGATTTTAAAGCGGTTCAAAATGGATGATTTACTGATCGTAGCCAACCAATTGGTAATTAGAGAGTTGCAAACTTCAAAAATAACATGACCTTGAAACTGGAATAATTTAATACTGCATCAGAATAGGATGATGCAAATGTTGCCATGTATTTTGATAGAAAAGAAAGAATACACACAACAGATACTCATAGTCTATTAGTTCTAATTCAAAGCAAAAATAGAAAAAAGTGAGTGATTTTATCATGCGACTTGTTCCACTATAATTACGGAATTCAATTTACTACTCGAACGACAAGGTGCAACGTAACAGATAATTTTGACCAAGATTTATAACTAGAGGAGAGGAAGTATGAATACTATCTGGAAGTACTGTTCAATCCATTGTGAAAATCAAGAAGAAACAAAGTTAATTTCCTCCTCATTCTTTTCAAAATATATACCAATATTTACGACTTAATCCCACCGACCACCCGACTTAATCTTCCGGCCGAATTGCTTACAGCTGGAACAACGAACAAAATAAGCAGGCAAAAAGCAGATAAGAGTAAATAGATAAGCAACTGCTGATAGCTGAAAAAACAAAAGTGAACATATAACATCAACCAAAGTCTAATTTAACTTATATTTCAAAAGATAAATTAATTTCAATTTTGAAAATCACGTAAAAAATACCCGGCTCATGTACTTGTTGTCCACCGCTATGATGATTAATCCACAAATCAGGGGGTCCTTTGCCATTTCTCATTTGTTTTCTTCCACGCATATAGCCTGCGGCCGTTGATTTCTTGCTATTTTTTGATCTTATATACCAAATCACGGTGATCATCAAGACCATGAACAGAACAACGATTGCCGCCACGAGTGCCAGATAAGCTGGCGTGGAAAACAACGCTAGACGAGGAGTTTCCAAATCGATGTCAACATTCTGAAAAAAAATTTCTTTTTTTAATATATAAGTAATGCAAAAGTTGCCAAGAATGCAATCATAATTAGGAACCGCTTCTAAAAAAAAAATACAAAAAATATCAAAAAAAAAAAAAATATCACTGAAAAAAGAAATTCGATAAACAGTAAAAATTTTGGGAACAAAGCCGGTCCATGTGTATTATTTCTATCATTGGGTAATAAGAAATTTCCACATTTATTACAACTTTCAAATAATTATTCGCATAAATAAACTGAAAGATTTGAAAAAAATAATTTTAGGACAAACCTGGAATAATCGTGGTGGTGGTGCACCAGGGACAAATTGCAGTGTTGGAGATAACGGACCATATCCTTTGATATTACGTGCTTGAACTTTAAAGAAATATGTTTGTCGAGGCAGCAAATTGGTCAGCTTGATTGATAAATGGTCACCTTTTACCCCATCCAGAATCCAGTCCTTATCCGGTGCATCCGATCGATCTGCATAATACACCAAATACTCTGAAATAACCAAAATTGGTTTATATTTACCAATAGTAATTTAATACAAAACAAAATACAAAATGCCAAACAAGTATATTTCAATAACTTCCCAAATTTATACCTTCAATATCACCATTAGCATACTTCGGCGGTTGCCAGTTGAGTATCAGTGTTTGCGGATCACCATCGGTTGGCTGCATGATGGTTAAGTCACGTGGTGCACTAGACGGTGGTGCTGGAGCTGTCGAATTTACTGCAGTCATGGACCACATGGATGAGGACCTTCAAAGAACTTTTTTCATCAAAATCTCTATTATATTTCAAATTTTTCAATGTTGCATTTTGTACGGCAATATGAAGCCTCAGTAATGTTTTTTTACAACATGATTAGTGGAAATAGCCGAACTTCCTTCATGATTAGCATGACACATTCATCACTGGCTTCTTTGATGAATGATGTAACGGATAACTAACTTTCGAACTGAACTAACAACGCAAAACTATCGGATAGCACTGGAACCGACTACGCCATTGCTCACTACAGCAACTCCCTTTTGAGTTGTCTTAGAGACAACATGGAAACTTTATTTGAATATTTACTAATTATCCTGGTCATTTTAATCACTTCAGAGGTTTTTTTAAAGATTTTTTTTAATCCAGCCCAGTTCTCCAATATTGTATTGATTGTTCTCTTCCCATGAAATTCGATTAAAAGGAATAAAAGGAATTTGCATTGGAGACGGTGTCAATGTAGGATATAATTTAAATTTATGCCAACGGCTTTTTCAGGATAAAGCAAGCACTCTTAATTCTTGAAAGAACAAAAAGATTAATGGCATGCAACAGTAGACTGGTCGACAAGGTAGATCTTAACTGGTTGATAAACAAACAACATTATCTACTAATAATTTCGTTATTAGCAACTAAAATTATAGTATTCATATCATTCCATCCGCAAAATACATGTTTACTTTTATGTTCAATCGATTTAATTTCGAAATTACTAAAACGAATGGTGACAAAGAGTCAATTAAAAAGGCCTTTAAAGCAATCTTTGTATACGATTCTCTACCTGAAGAAAACACTATTCAAACCAAACAATGATTCTTTTAGCATAACGAAAGACAGCAGATAACTAACCAAAATCTTTAGTCTATACCTTGAAAGCGAGATAGCGAAGAATCTACAGGAAAACTATTAAAACTATTTTCAAATCCATCTTCCTAATTAAAATATTGTAAAAATCTTACTTTCCAGCATTAACTCGTACCGCAAATTCGTACTGTGTATTGGGACGTAATCCATCGATAATTACTTCAAGTTCAGATGTATTGATATAACGCCGCTGCCCACCATTCTCAACACTGAATTAAAAGTTATTAATGCTAAACACTAAAGTGTAAGACAAATCTACTTTAACAAAATTTGAGATTTATGTAATTATTAGTTTTTGTTGATTGCTCTCAGCAGTGTATTATTTTAAATCTATTCCGTATTTGTTAATACATGGAGTGACAAACCAATCCGGTTTATACCTCACATATGTATCTGAATTGAAGTAAGCTGAAAAAAATTTGTCTTAAAAATGATTCTAAAAATTCGCTGTTAAAAAAACCCACACCTGGAACTATATCGTACAGTGTACTGCCTTGAATAAGGTATATCCAATTCAGCATCAGTCCACATTACTCGAATCGATGATGACGAAAGTGTCAGTGCTCTAACACCAATCGGTGTTTCACTTCGTCCGGAATCTTTGTTATTCTGTTGTCCACTTGCGATGGATTTAGAATCCAAAGAAAGAGTTCGAACTGTTTCATAGATTGGAAAACCATTCCCTATCATATTGTATGCACGCAGGGAAATTACGTAATCACGGCCTGGTTTCAATCCATTAATCGTATAGAGCCGTAAACTTGCTGGCACCTTCACTTGGTCCACATCCGGTATGTTGATTCCCCAACCAATCTGCATAAATTTGTAGTCTTTGGATTATTGAGCACGTACAGAATGAATTCATTCAAATTGTGCCTGCACGAGTTGTAATCCTATGAAATCCCTGTGGACTTAAAAAAATATTCTTTACTCTTCGATTTTCTATATTTTGTGGCATTATTTGTTCATTAGAGCAAATAATGCCACAAAACCGATTTCTGTTGAAATGTAACATTTACAAAAAAAAGACTTACTAGGTAACCACGAATCATAACACTATCGTCTCTGGGTGGCAGCCATGAAAGTTGAATTGAATCCACAGATGGCTGAACTTTAAGCGAGAGTGGTGGTCCAGCCACTTGTCCTTCGTCTTTGTCTTCCAACGGTGTATCAACATGAAACCAATCCGAATTTGGACCAGATCCATTCTGAAATACAACAAATAAATCTCAGCAGCTATCATTTTAAAACACAGTAGGAAAAGTTGTGCTCCATGATACTCCTGTCTTTGCCATCAGATAATTTCATTTACAAACTTCAACGAAAAACCTGATTAATAGCCGCAACTCGAAGCATGTATTGTGTACCAGGCTCGAGACCGGATATAGTGTATGAACTGTTGTTTCCATCTACCACTAAAGTATTGCCTTTTGCACCACGCAATTTCGTTTTATACTTTATTCGATAACCAGTCAGAATACCGTTTCTATCTTCTGCTGATAATGGTATCCACTGTACAAGGATGGAGGTAGTTGAAATTGCTTCAGCTCTACAAGATAAATTATGAGTAACTTAATATTCATTTATGATTTCTATGAATAGTGTAGATAATTAAATAGCAAAAATAGAACTATATTAAATGCACTATCGCGAACAAAACTAGACAATACTTTGAGGATAGCAAATTAACATACCTAACGTCGCTAGGAGGTAGTGACGGTAAATCGGACAATGTTCTTACAGTAATTGGTTCAGAGCTCAGACCAGCACCATTTATACCTTCTGCTTCGACTCGAATGATATATTCGACATATTTCTCCATGCCATGAAGAGTATAAGAGGTCTTTTTCATCTGAAAACATAATTCAACTACTAAATTCTTTTCTAATATCCAAAATAATGAGTGATCAGTCTACATGTTGTTAGCTATATGAAAATCCAATCTTTCGAAAAAAAAAATTTGACAAACCACAATTTGTGTTTCCTTTTCATTCACTTCATGATCTTTCCGGATATAAAACAACTTGTACTGCACTGGCTCAGGTCCGTTGCCGCCTGGTGGTTCCCAGGACACTTCGACAGTTTCTGGACTCAGAGCCGTGCCACGCAAATTTTTTACTTTACCAGGAACTGCCTAAAAATTTCCAATCTTCTTACCTCGTTTTAAAAGTTATGACACACTGTATTCAAGTGACTTTTCCGAACATGAAAAAGCTGTTACTAAATTCATAAATCCATAATGATACCATAAAAACCGATGAAACTACGAGACACTTGTTTCTCTTAGTCAAAATTAGTGAACGTAAAATAAAAAACCTTTTCCTCTGCTGTCGTAATAAGAATACGTGTACTTGATTTCCCCATACCAGCTTCATTTTCCGCAACTAACCGGAAAACGTAGGTAGTATTCGGCTGCAACGGAGTTACTGTAAATGATGTCGCTGTTGAATTCAACATTCGCTCTCTAAATTTTATCCATTTTCACATTCTGCGAAACATTGAATATACACAAATAAAGTTCTGTAAAAATATTACTGTTACAATTTTAGCACGAGACAGTAGCAACCGAATAATTCAATTTCTACAGCTAAAAATAAAACATATTACAACAACTGTCAACTGTTTCACTTCATATCACAAAATAAAACCATTGAATAAAAACAAGTAGTAACCTTAAAGAATCTTGTTCCTTGTAGAAAATATGATAAGCTAAAACAGCACCATGCCGTTGTACAGGAGGATCCCAAGTCAAAACCACAAAACGACTTCCAACAACACTTGCACGAACACCTAGCGGTTCTGACGGCAATTTTGGTTGTCCACTTGAAGCAGCCATAGAAAATGAATCTAAATTAGGTTTGTCAAAACAAGGATGAATTTCACATGTAAAACTGTTACAAATGAGTCTGATAGAATGAAGGGTTATAATGAAGAATTTCAGGCATAAATGGCCAGGTTTTAACACAATTCTTAAATTTCATTTAATTGTCGTAGTGAGTCCTAGCGCTTACACTAAACAAAGCATTAGGTAAATATGAACAACCTTCGGCCTTATTATGGTTAAGTGTTATTAATCGTGCGTGAATAAAAATTAAAGTATTAAGAAGCTAACAAACGATCGTCGGTTACTGGTTACTGGAATTCCAAAAAAATATTTGTCATGCTTGAATTTGAAAAAAAAATTAGGTAAAACCCCATAAAAATTTGGAATCAGTCATCCTGGAACATTTTTTGAAAAAGCAATCTTTTTAAAACGAAGAATAGTAAACAACAAATTCATTAAAAGGAACTGTATATACACTCATGCACACTCCTCTCACCCGTGTTATTAACATTCATAATTTCTTCCGAAATAGATGTCGTTTCATTCATTGAGTAAAACTTTAGGGCATAAAGCTGCAGTAGTTCCTCTATAAAGTAATACTATTAGTGCTAAAATTCTGCGAAAAAATAGAATCGGACGTAGGGTAACCCAGAAAAACGGATTAAAACCGTGTTAAAAAAGTTGAGAGGTCGAAATATTGAAAATTGAAGACTGTATATATAGCCGAAAATCACCACATGCATAGATTTTTGAAAGTTAATATAAATTTTGATTTAGAAAAAAATTGCTCCATTTAAATTTTGAAAAAGAAAATTTTTTACTAAGTCTACGAAGTAGACATGTGTGGAATAAATAGAATGTATATTTAGTCTGCAATTTAAAAGAAAGAATAACCGAGAACTCCAACTACGGCGCAAATACAACCATGCACCACTATGATTTAAAAAAATAATTAAAGATTACCGGAGCTATCAACAATTAACTGAGCATTCGATTGCACAGATCCAGCGTCATTTTCAGCGATACACTGATATACGCCCTGATCATTTCGTACTAATCCGAGAACCCGTAAACGGGTTGCTTCTATCTGCAGAAAAAAAAGTTAAGAAAACTACTAAAATTGATTTAAAACAAGGGACGTTGTTTTACTTTGGATTTATTTTCCCGATTTCATATAAAATCATAATGTCAGTAGTCTATCATTATCGAAGAAACTAAAGTTTTCGAATTCAGGGAATTTTTATTACTTTATTTTAAAAAAGGTGATATTAATACAAATTTTAAATTAATAGATTAAGAAAAACTATCAAATAATATTACATCCTTCGTCTACTCCAAAGAAAATAAAAAAAAACTAAATTTTTACCACGAAATATTCACTCGCGATGATTGCTTCGCCATTCTTATACCAACTGATGGACGGACCGGGTTCTCCCGACGCTTCGCAGTAGAACTAGGAACAAGTTTATTTTATTTTTTATTTTTATTAAATGAGCATTACCAATTTACAATTTCGTCAGCAGCTTTTAAACTTAACCATTACTTCCTAAAGAGTTCAAATTTTTTCAAGTAAGGACAAAAAAACGAACCTCGACATCCGTTGTTTCTTGCGCCACAACGCTGTTTGGTTCGGATATGATTTTCGGTGCTACTGAAGAAGCAAGACAAAGTCATAAAACATCACAATCAATGTCAACAATTTTGCATTTATATATAACTAAATTCAATATAAGCAAATTTTCTAATTTCGTCTTTTGAAAACCTTATATAAGCAGAAAGATCCTGTATCAAAAAAAACTTCCTACTCTAATCCAAATGATTTCCAGGTCCATGATTAGAAGCAGAAGCCAATAAAACGTAAACCTTTTTGTAAATCCCTCAAAATTTTTTAAATTCATTAGCGGGAGAATACCTTTAACTTGAACAGTAGCTGACGCATCTAACGATTCCTGACTGTTACTTGCTCTACATGTATAAACACCCGTATCCTCTGCTTTTGCTTTTAGAATCATAAATGAAGATGAACCTAACTGACGCATCTGAAAGATCCATAAAAGCTAATATGTTTAAAGGATGTTAAAACAGCAAAAAATGCAGTTTCACCATACTTCATGACAATAGCTAAATTTACACAAACAAATAACAATATTTACCCTGTCTCCAGTTAGCGATATAGTCTCTGCACCTTTCAGCCATCGCACATCTGGTCGTGGCCATCCATTTACTAGACATTCCAATACTACCGATTCGCCTTCATTTACCACGTCACCTCGCGGTTCCAGAATAAAATTTGGTTCCGAAAACTCATTGCCAACTGCAAAATTTAGTATTTCTTAAGAGTTTTGAATATTTCACCAAAGAACTATGATGATGGATGAAAAATTATCATCAGTACATATCAAAACAAACAAGTATTTAAAATAACTCAGTTGTAATTTATGGTTAAGTTAACAGAACATACCTCATAGAAATATCATATGATATAGAAATATCATATGATATGATATTAGTGCGATGGCTAAAAAAATTTACTTGATCGTGAAATTAAATCAATAAAATTACCGCTGTTTTCAGGCTTAATCGTAAGTTGAGCATCACGGCTAGCACGAGTTTTGCCCTCATTCGTTGCAACACAACGATATGCACCCTCATGTTTGGGTAAGACGCTACTTATCTCAAGTGTCGAAGTAACCGGAAATATTGTTAAAGAACTATCATCTCCTGCAACAAGAAACTTCAATATTAACATTATCTTCCGAAAAACAAGGTATCGATTTGACACTAAAACCATCCCTTTCCAAACGAAGTTATGAATTCAATTACAAGCTCTTTTTCATATCAGTGGGAAAAATCTGATCAGAAAGGTCAAAGTGTGAGTAATACCAAAAAAATGAATATTTCTTCGCTTTTTTATTTCGTTCTGATTTCAAAGCCTTTTCAATTTTTAAATGAACCATTAAATTTGTATGGATGAAAATAATTTCAATTTTACATGTCCACCTGTAAATTAAATTATGATAAAAACTGAAGACTTCCTATTAACCAAATATATTATAAATCTGCATGTAATTCAATAATACCAATTAATTTAATTTTGTTTTCAATTTTATGTTCTTATAAAGAAAAAATTTACGGCCACTAATAATACGTTTCCCGTTGAAAAACCATTCGATGTGAGCTGAAGGTTGAGAATCCTGGAAGTTATTACTCATTAACTCAACATAACTTAGAATTTAAATTTTACTAAGTTAATCTTCCATGCATTCGATGTATGACTTCAATATTAGCATTATCTTCCGAAAAACACGGTCCGAAAAACCACTTAAACATCAAAAGTATTAATGGAAAATAAAAGTTTATTAACCAGAACGCAAGCAAAAGCAACACTTTGCCCGACATGCACTTCACGATCTTCTGGTTGTATTTCGAACCTGCAATAAATTCATTGAGAAAATCTACGCGTTAAACTTCAGTGATGAATAAAAGATCACAAATGTACAATAATGAATGCATTACTTTAATAAAAATATTAGTGTAAAGGACTGATTTTAAAGAAGGCATAAAACCTGCTAAGAGAAGGTAACCGAACAGCTGCCCTCCGGGAAAAATATGTCCAAACAAAACTTTTCTTGTCCGTTACATGAACTGCGCACTGATATAAGCCTTCATCAGAGGATCCAACATTTTCGATAATTAATGAACCAGAAGATGTCACAAACCTTAACATGTTAATATCATTAATCAAGGAATGAAAATCCGACAAACAATGACTACAAATAAACAGTACACATAATTATGCTTTTTGCAAACAAAGAGCTTTCTCATTTGATTCAAATTGACATAAATAAGGAACTCCGAAATTCAGTCCCTAAACAATTATTGTGTTTCTGAAAATATCACCATCTTGAAGCAATCAAATGAACTTTAGATATGTTATTTCGGCACAAAGAAAATAATCTGTCAATACGTAACTTTTAGAAAGGATTTCAAGAGTGAACAAATCAGTTGTAAACATAATTAGTGTTTTCTGAATGGAAGAATCTTCAAATCTGCCAGAATGAGCTAAAACTTCCTTTGTTTTCCAGCTACTGAATGGCTGCGAAAAAAACCTTTGACTAATATTTTCAAACTTTAGGTTCTCCGTCCTCTGAGAAATTCATTTTTATAGAATTCGACCTTTCGATATTTGGCACTTTCTATACTACTTGAATCATTCTTTTTTGATGGAGATATATGATAATGACAAAAAGATGAACTCTCCGAAATCCCCTCTCTATACAATTGTTACCCTTTTGAAAATACCACCATTATTCATGTCACCACCACCACCTGCAATCATGAATATTCTAGAAACGTAAACAACGCTTAACCGTTCCTTTCATTCCCTGTCTAGACGTACATGTCAATGTTTGTTATACAGACCAGCGATACATCAGACAAAGTCTACTTTGCCCAGATGTGAAAACGATGTCCTATTTTACATGAAACATTTATTTTACTTAAATGTTAGTGTCGCCGAGCGATCGCTTCGTTTTAACGAAACTGATTATTTCTTTCAACAGTTTTAATATTTTCTGCATTTCAACACTTCTAATACGATGAAATGAACCATTAAACTACAATACTAAATAAAATAGCCTGTAATTGACTCTTTTCAAACGCTTCGTTCATGTAAGACTATTTCACATGTCAACTATTCTGAATCACCTAATAAGGCATTGAGCTACTCAACCACTGAATTTATTGAACTTGGCAGTTTTTTAATTAGAATTTTCATAGAAAGGATAAAATCCAATTTTTGATTTATCAGCGAATTATAGAATTCTTGTTTATATCTCTACAGGAAAATTAATGACATTTGTGGTTAGATTTATTCCACTTGTAAGTCTGATTACTTCCTTTTTCTTGTGAGCTTCAGTAATGGTCCACTAGCGAATTATATGTAAATAAAGCAAGGACATTTCAGCAATGAATGTGAGGTATTGAGGGGAAGACGAAAGCACATTATCATTGATGAGCATCGCAATATAGCAAATTGCTGGACAAAGATGAAAAAAAGAGGGGACATTCTCATGAAATACCATTTTCTTAAAAGATATTTTCCAAAGATAACCCAACTAAGATTCAACTTAAAATATATTTACATTGTGAATATAACAAACGTGCAACTACATTTGCCAATCTTCTACAGAAATTTAACTGGAATCATAAAACTGAATATTTCTTCTTACATTCCATACTACACACTCAGACTATACAGTATTCTGTCATTCCTTCAATTTGCCGAAGAAAATTGGTTATTTTCTATAAGGCACGTGTTGTTTTCTCTTAATTTCTCTGTAATTATATTTGGGTTCAATTTGTTTTGATAAAACTCAATATGTTCATGTTTTACGTCAATAGTGCACAATTAGTATACCTGTAAACAATGTAAACACTAGTATATAATCTTACTGCAGGTTCATTATAAGTTTCGAAATACTATATAAAAGGCCTTGAAACGAGACGAGAATTAATACTTCATTATAATGATCTAAAGTAGTAGAAATCGTTCAGAAACTTTTCTGTTTCATTGAAATGATCGACTTGGAGCCTTGCTAGTCAGTTTCTACCGTTAACCAATGATCAAATCTAGGATCTTATTATATTTTCGCATATTATATTAACAACTTGCTACAACCTGCCACATAAGAACTGCATTTTAAAAATGCTTCTGAAATTTATCAAATCCCTTCTCTTCTTTCAATTTTCTATTTATGTCTGCTCTCATTTCTTACGAAAAAACAATCATGATTAATGTTTTCAAATCTTCGGAAAAAAAACCAGTATTAGAAATCTAATTTACCCCAATATCCATAACAGAAAAGACTGAACAATAACAAGTACGATAAAATCGGGATGCAATAAAAATAAAACATTTAAATACCATAATAAGACGGGAGTAAAAAAAAATTAAATTAAAATACTATAAATTTGATGAGAGTAACATTTTTTGTGAATCTTTCCAATTTTGTACTTTTAAAAATTTTTCCAGGATATAAATGTGATAAACATTCGGTGAATCGTTAGTTTATCCCGAGCAAGGAAGAGCAGAATGGAATTTTTCCATTAGAAACAAACATATTTAATGATTTGTCAATCTGATGTTTATATTAAGCTACTGATGCTTTTCGTTGTAAGAATAATATAATTTTCATAGCAGTTGAGTTGTTCTGCTTCATGTCTCTCGCATGCGATGCCAGAAAGCTTAATTTATTGCGCAAACAATTTCAGCCTGCATCTTCAGCAATAGAAACGAAGTCTTCAAGCTTCTACATTCTTGACCAGCCTTCCCTGTCAATTGTCCACCACTGGATGGTCCCATTGTAGATAATTCCTCAAGTCAGATGACATAAATTAGACAACAAACCAACCGAATTCAAGCAATGTCCATTTTAAGCTACTTTATCCATTCATCACGAATCCCTAGCGACTCATCCCAGCGACATTCAGCAACGTGTGTCCCTTTGATTCTAACCCATAACCACAATACTCCAATAAATTTCCATATAAACTCTCTGCCGCTATGTTTCTATTACTAATCCGACTTAGAGTAGCTCTTATGATGCAACAAAGACACACTGATCACTGAACAGAAATTTTCCGTTCATCAGAAAAAGAAAAAGCATTTGAAAATCAAAAAGTCGTAAAAGGACTAGGAGATTCCAGACGTAAATCAAATTAATAAATAATATTAAAATTTAAATATACTATCTGAAAAAGAAAGCAGCAGAGGACAAGTGAATTTACTGAATAAATCTTTTGAATAGACAAAAGGTAATTAGAAGATAACTGGAAAATTTTTAATAAGGAAAGAGATGAATTAAAAAAGCACACTGGAATGTTACTTTTGATAGCATGTGTCCCAACCCATGGAGCTCGAAAGACATTTACCTTAGAAACCACCATAAATTTTCCCAAAATCTCTCTTATAATCTTTCTTTTAAGCATTCTTCCCGTTCAACTCATTGATCGAATAGCATTTTCAAATTTTTTGCGGATGAATCTTCTATGATAAAGTTAACGCCACGAATAAGGAATTCCTAGACAAGAAATAATTTATATAACTATGTTGAGCAAAAAATCACTGATAAGCAAGATGTGGAAAGCAAAATTACGACTTCATTGAAGAATAGCAATAATGTGAAATGATATGAAACAATAAATAATAAGCATCTGGTAAGAACAAAGAGGATGTGTTAAATATAAGATTAGTCACGGTTCTCGTCATTAATTCCTAATAAACTTAGTTAAATATTGCAGATGTCAATCATACAAGCTTAACATTTAGTAATTAATTCGTTCATGTACTATTTACTTTCATAAATCATCGAAAATTAACTTTCAGATTCTGGAAGCAATGATCATTCTAATAAACCAATAACACACAAATATACTCCTTCAGAAAAAAGCAAAAATGACTTGCTAAAATTTGCATTTATTGCTTTTCTTGAATAACAACTTTTCCGATTTTTACCAAATTCTAAAAAATGGGAAAAAAAGAAACCACAAAAACTTATTAATTTTTATTGAGGATATTAAATTAGCTTTAGATATGCATATCAGGTGTCATTCAATGCAACTTACATTTTTCCTGTGGGCCGTAATGAACCTAACTCCGCGCCATCTTTCCGCCATTCAGTGCGAGACGAAGTATTTCTCATCGATATGGTATATCGGCAATTCAGCTCTATCCGTCCCGCTTTTGCTACCGTATTCGTTGGTTCCTCAGTGAAATGAAATCCAAGAAAACGGTCATCTAAAAAAAAAAAATTTAAAAAAGGACAAAATAAGTTTCCCATACAATATCAAATTCTGATAATTTTTGTTAGAATATCCTTTGCAATCACTGACATATCTTTATGTTTAACTATTGAAATTATTGTTAAATACAAACATTTATCAAACTCCAATTTGTTTAAAATTTCTCGAAAATTTTAAACATATTAAAAACTGTGGTAATTAAATTAAACGAGCTTGTAATGTTGCATTATTATGTGGTCCTGATCTTCGCTTTAATTAATCTACGGTCGTTGAAGCCGATAATGTGCGTACCACCGGTTATCCTGAAGTACTCTTATCGTAACAGATGTTGTACAGATGTGTCTTCAACATTAATTACATGCTCCGCAATGCTGTCCAATATTTGTTTCTTTCAAAAAAAAACTTCTCTAGGCTTAAATTTGAAGTATTACTAAAACCAGAGAACAATGAGATAGCCTCATCTGTCGACTGTTGATGACAAACTGTGTTTCTTTTCTCATTAGGTAAAACACTTTTCAGCTATTAGAAATAACTGTTCCTTACTTACCATTCCTGATTAAGTGATCTCAACTTATCTATATTAAAATCTGTCCTTTGCCTTCCTCTCCAACAATACCCAATTCTTCATCCTCTAATCGTTCTCTGTGCTGCCCATCAAAAGCATCACTGTTTAGCGCTTTTAGCATTCCAAATTGAATCACCATAACAACAATATCAGCAGTAAACAGACAAGCTGACATAAAACCAATCAATACATCCATTTCAGTACCCGCAACCATTTTTTTTGCGCACCACTTACAACGCTCAAAAAACACGATGGAGGTGAATTCATCATAAAAATGATAATGGCGCCACCTCCGAAAGATATGAACATCAATTTATGAAATGATGGAATTGAGCGTGGAAGAGATTTGTATAAAACCCACATAATACGGTCTAGCTTAGATCATCAATGATATGCAACAACATAATATGGTCATCGAATTCAATTTCATTGAAAAGAATCTAACTAAGAGAAGATAAATGGATTCTCAGTGTAAGAGTAAAAAAACTAAGAAAAAAATTTCTGATTTGCTCGTTATACCGATCGAAATAATAGCAGTCCTTCATCTCCTCTTCAAATGACCCCTACACTTCTATCTTTGGTATTCTCTGAATTTCTATAATTTTACAAGAGACATATGTGTAGTCCATGAATAATGTTAATTTTCCCCGCTAGCAACTTATTTTAAACAAAATATGTAAGACTCTTCAAAAACTTTTTGTTTAACAATTCTTTACAATTCTGCATTTGAGTTAATGTTATCTATGTCTATACAGCGTTATTTCTAACTTTAGCTCATGGAGGTTTTATAAAACGAACTCATTTCTGTCTTTTTCTACCACTACAATATAATAGATTCCCAAACACATCAATCTAAACAAATGACCTTTTTGGGTCATTAATGTCAGGCGTAATTAAAATAATTACGACGGCGAAAAAAAATAATAAATGGCGAAAATTACTTGGACTTTTCTACTCTCGACAGACCCTAATAGTGAAATTCTCAGGCTTAAACTACCGACCAAAATATTTGCACGGCTATGTACCTCCTGCAGTTCTTTTTTTTTTGTACCCATTCATTCTGGGTAAAGAATAGTTCACCGATTTTTATGCCTCAGCTAGGAATTTGTGATACTGCAAATCAATTCAAAATAATTGTTGCAAAAAGGAAAATAGGTTTATACAATGTAACATGCCTCTTTCGCTGGTTGAAAAATATATCAACCAGTCACTAAGTCCTAGAAAAGAAACTCTATGATGAGACTACGAAATTATTCTTCCCTTATTTATGAGGATTTATGTAACGAGAGCAGAGTGTCTCAGCTAGAGGATAATTATTAACTGATAATAGTTCATAATAAACAATAAAGATATTCCCTCCTTTTTTTCTCCCACCTCTGGAGAAAAATCGAAATGTCTATTAAATATTTACGAGGGAAACAAGGTTCAGTTTCGACTTTTTTCGGAAAAATTTTATGAAGTATACTTCCCAGCTTTACTCATACATTTGTAACATCCATTTTGATAGAGAAAATATGCCGTGAAAGAGAAAAAAAACCTCAGTAATATCGATTCTCCATAAAAGATGAAATAGATTAGCTTCCTTGTTAGCTCTTTCTTTTTTTTTTGTAAAAAATAATTCTGTAAAGAAATGAAAATAATAGAGTCCAATAAAACTAACCGGTTTCTTGTCGCAGAAACTTATAGCACAAGGTCAAAAACTGGCAGGAAAGTTTTTAAAACAAAGAACTCAACCTAGAAAATACCATAAACCTGAAGAAGAAATACTCATACATTTGTAACCAATTCGTATTTCTCAGTGATGCTCAAATTCAACCAAAAAAATTTCTTGAATTATGAAAAATTTATTACAGTGAACTAATATGCATTTTTATATTATTAGTAAGCTCTGGATTTTATATGTATATGATACTCCCAAAACTTAAAGTTGCCTTAATACTCATAATCTCAATAAATTCACTGAATATTTTGCAGCAAAATGACCTTGATAGTACCATGGTACAGTGTTGTACCATTTTTCGATTTCATTTTCAATATGAGCAGGCAAATGGACGACCCAGCTCGCTCTTATCATTTTTGCAATTTGTGTTGAAGAGTGATTTTTGAAAGCATAATTTGATACCATGAATAAGGGTACTCGTTCACGAATGCATAGCAATAATTAACAGACAGCCAGTCTCGACCAATCTTTGGTCATAAACTTTTTTCGAAACCTCCAGAAGTGATATATATATATATATATGTTAAACACTGGTACTACCCTCTGGAGAAGATATGACATCTTGGCGTTAGCATCCTATAAGCATTATTGTCTGACAGGCAGGAGCAGAATAAAGTTTCAGTGACAGGTGTCGAAAAAAACCAGCCAAGCACTCAAAAAATTTAACTATATGAACAAATTCAAATCTTCTGTCGACATAACAACTTAATTAAATGAAAACTTGTTTACCTGAAATGTTTCTCTTGTAATATTTAGATGACCCTTTTATGACTATATTTTAGTAAAAACTTTCACAAGACGGGTGTACCACTTTTTCCTCATTATTCAGAAAGTTAAGGGGAAAAAAAGAAATCCTTATTTGTTGATGATTCTCTTTCAACATGTTTCTTCGGGTTGCCCCAAAGAAGCTTTATATTTGAATAATTTGGAGTTTGAGATTAATAACAGAAAGTGATATTAGTAAGTGAAAAGTAATTTGTATCAAAAATTTTCAGAATCATCTCTATGTTTTTATAAAAACTAAACTAAAAGGAAAGAATGGACTTAAACAATTGAACAATAGTGGAATAACACACGACAGATTTATTTTTAATTCAACTATTTAAAATATCATAATCAAATGAATGCTACAGTTTTCTGATTTTCTGTATTTATTGCCTATAACATTATTATCCAGCTTTTTTTTCTTGCACTTACTGCGTGCTACTAATCCAGGCAACATTACTGCACTTGTCACATGAAATTCGAACAGGATGATGATATATTTGGCATCAAAATTTCAAATAAATTTTAAAATCGATAGCAATGTGAAGTGAGTTTCAACGACATACAGACTCAAAAGTTCACAAAAATCCCGTAATCATGTTTCTAGAGCAAAACCATCCCATCCATCCACTAAATGACTGATTGGTTTTTTTTTTTCTCCTTTTAATTGCAAGTGTAATGGGATTGATTTCATCCAGTGCATTAGGTCAGTGTGATTGTTAATAACAAAAGAGCAGATGGTTTCAAATGAGAGCTAACCATGAATTTTGCAACCACATATCTTCAGGAATCTTATTTTTTCGATTCATTCCTTTTTTCATTTGTCTGTCTCTAGAAATAAAAATAGAACATTTTTTGATTTACATAATTCTTTCCCCTTTATTAAATATCACCTCCAAATAAATTTTCGTGGTACGTCAACAAGTTAAAGAAGTATAAATAGTATAAAAATATTGTGATGAAACACTAAAAAAGGAATACATGGCCTTGGAAGAATATATGCCCAACTCAAGAATTTCCGGAGAATACAAACAAAAGTAAGCGAAACAAATAAGAGGATTAATGAGTGGGCATTCTAGAACTTTAAAAGGAAAAATTTTAAGTTTGAAATTCAAGTACAGTTAGAAATTTGAACCAACAGACATCAACCTTTCTTTGACTCTCATACGAATCACAAATTTGATATTAAAGTTTTATAGTAATAAAAACTTCCTTTCAGGTATATCACTGTATGAAAATCCTATAATGGCCAAGCAACTAATAAATGTTTTCGGTCAGTTACAGAATATCAATTATTGAGAATATGAAAAAGAATGCAGATTACGCCGAAGTTTTATGAAGCATCTGCAAATTTAAGCAAAATAATTTTTGTGCTTCTTTTAAAGCTACTTCTTTCTGATCTTTTAAAACAGAAACTTTCAAATCTGCATCAACTTAAAATTAAATCCAGTATACCGATCGAATAAATCACTACAAACGAATACTCTTCGAAATTTTACATCACTGTGACGGTGCCTTTGCATTACACTGATAACTTCACTAAGTGGTTGACTGAACAGTCATAAAGAGCAAATGAAAGGACTGACAATGCCCTTTTCTTCTTTTTACAGTGTCACATTTTTTTCAAAACAGATAATTTTATACTATTCAAGTTAAGACTATTGCATTAGGTTTATCGTGATATAAATCATAGAGTCTTATATTTTTCTAAAAAAAAGTGTTAGTTTGCAAAGAAATGTTAGTTTACAAAGAAGACGGAAGCAACTTCAATTAGAAACTTTGTTGACCTGTATTTCAAAACTGTTAAAGTCTGAGAAATTTACAGAATTGATGTTGTGCGCCTTTTCAACAAATATGCGAAAGTACGTTTGCTGCCAAAATGACTTAGAAAAAGTTTTATGAAGAAAAAAGTACCAACGTATGAAGCACAAGAGGGAAGCCAAAAAAACTAGATTAACAACACTTTATTATTTTACTTGAACAACGAAAAACTACTACTGATGAATTGCGTTGATTTTCTGTGACGTTGATAAATCATTTTAAAAAAAGTGTATGAAAGGTTTTAATCTAAGATTAAACTAAATTAAATTAACAAACAAATTTGAATGTGAAAAACTAACCATTATCAGGTAGTGATCGCTTTCTGAAAATTCGAGAGGATTTCTGGTCACCGACAACAGATGAATTGCCTGCACTGCCGCAGTGAACAGATTTTGATAAGACGACAATAAATACATAAAGAATTAATGCAAAGGCTGTAAATATGATGCGATCATTGGTTATTTCATTTTCAAAAATGTTAACATAAGTTACACCTTTTATTGATTGGTCACAACTTAAGTGTTCAATAGTTATCTTCTGATATCAGTTCTTCCAGCGCACCTATTGAAACCTTATCTGATTCTTGAGAGAACTCACGAAATCACCCTCCGTTAATAAGGTTGTAGATAGTCCCACTGCCAAACTTCCACTATCAAATTCTGAATTTGAACTTAACAGCTAAAATGCGTTAGATCAACTGATTTGAACAGCAACCGAATTAAGCTTATTTCCAAAACAGTATTAACTTCACATTATTTTGAAAGCTTACTGAAAAAAAAAACTTACACGGATTGATATCCATTCACATTCATACATCAATGGGTAACAACGGATCAAATATAATCGAATAAATGTTGTATGCCCATATTAGAGTACATTCCAACTTCTAACTCTATACCACTGATCATCCATTATTAAATCTAAGAATCTTAAAATTCAACTCATTTGATTTTAAAGAATTCATTGTCAAACATTAATATCGGTGAGGTTCGGAATCACGAAGAATTTGAAAAGCATGTGACCTATGCACAGTTTAATGGTTCAAATAATACAGTCAAAAATAGAACAAAGAAAGTCCACTTCGTACGAGATTACCATACAGTAATATATATAATATGTAGTCTCTGGCCTTTCATCTATATAACATAATCCTAGCCTTATATATCATAAGAGTAGAAGACTGCAAATCGTCACCAGAAGGGAATAAATTCTATTAACCCTACCATGAAAGAAAGCAGAGACAACAAAAGTTGTCAAAAATTATTTCCAAAGAGATGATTTAAATATTACAACTTCCTGTTTTGTGAATCCTACTAGGTATTAACACTTCTTAAATAAATGTTACGAATATGGAAAATTTGTGGAAAAGACAAACAAACCGCAACTTTATTATCCAACTCTTCTAGGAAGTTAATGAATATCTTATTCAAGAACACTTGAATAAGATACTTAGCCGCTGCGACTTTAGCATTACATATTTGAAGAAGAATGGAAAAGACCCCGTAGTAATCAAAAAATAGGAAAATATGAAAAGAACATATATACAGTACTAAAAAATTGCTTGATCAAGAATGTTCCCTTCAACTGGGTAATCGAGAATTGACAGTCACGAATTTCTCAACAAACAACGTTGGATAAAGATTTCAGGTTCTGAGTTTTACTAGATAAGTTGATAAAACAAAGGATTATGTCTTTATTTTTGATCATAGCAAAAACTACTCATTTAACATTTGGCAGACTATATGAATGTGTATTAGTAATATTAGGAATCAGAAATAATCCCTTCCTTTAGTCTCTCTTATTCTTTCATAAATCAGAAGTTATTGAAATGGTCAGATTAAATTAAGTGCTATTTAATGCAACGTTAAACATTGAAAAATAGCAATAAAAATAGGAATAATTCTATAAATCTAAAATTTAACTAACACAAGAATTATTTCCAACTAAGCAACACAAATAATTTCATTATGAATAGTAAAATGCCAAAAGTAATATAAATCAACGAAATGTGGATGATAAATGAGTGAAAGAAATAAATTCATTTACTTATACTTACTTATTCATTTTCAACTTCCAACTTGAACCAAACTATTCCTTTTCAACCTGATATATATAGATCCCAGTTCAATTTAATGAAAATGATAAAGAATTATGAAAGGATAAAGAAGAAATAAAGGAAGGGATTATTTCTGACCGCTAATATCACTAACATACATTTATATAGTCTGGCGAATGTTAAATGCACAACGCACGAGCAATCCAGCTGACAAACTTATGCTTTACTTATGATGTAATAATTTATTTATCACTATAAAATTATTTGTTAAAACTGGCATAGCGATCATAAATCGAATAATATATCAAATGAAGAAGAAAGACATTTCACGGAATTCTTCATAGTACTATTGCCCATTTCTATCAATGATTAAATAATACTGTATCAAAAGATGAATATGTTATTTTTCTTTTCTGGGATATAACCATTCAAGTATGCAAATCGAACAGGAAAGAACAGAACAAGAATTACTAAGGATAAAACAAAAGATAAATAAGCAGTAGTAATAACAACACGATTCTAAGCGTTCGAATCAAAACGATCGAATAGTATCGCAGTAGCACTTAGATGGCGTAGACGTGATAATTGTCATGCAAAAAAGTGCTGTGAACTGTCTCAATGATACTTATTACTCAACAATAAAATGTGAAATATTTTTCATTCATATGCCACAGAAATGTTAACACAATTTCTGTATTACTTCATATTTCATCATTTTATTCAGACTACTAAAAAGTTAATTTCGGGATAAATTCATAATTCCCACATTTACCCATAAGCAATCATAAAGCAAAAGAAATTAATGAAACGGAATGAAATAATAAATATTAGACAGAAGATGAATGCTAGTACTACTACTACTACCCGCCCAGCTCAATGACCAGTTGTAACAAAGAATTGGGCGGGTACAGGCCGTAATTTCTTCTGGGCGTGGCCACATTACTTCCTGATTTGCATGTTCGCCCTAAGCGCGCCAGTTTAAAAATTTCTGTTGAAATAGTTGCGTTGCGTTGGTTGCGTTGCGGTTTCGTGTTTTTTTGATGATTTGTGGGCAAGTTGGGTGGGAGGGGGAAGGTTCCGATTCACGTTGATACTTTTGTTTTGCCCTAGGTTTTTTCTCTCATTTCACGTTAATTTCTCATTTTTATGTTAATTTCATTGCTTAATTTACTCTTTGTTGTTAACTTTATTTTACAAATATATTTTCATTTGTTTATTCCGTTGCATAATATGATGGTTAGGACTTTTTTTCATACGATCATAATTGATGAGAGCAATACCTTATATTTTTACTGATTAACATTTTCAGGTTTTATTAATTAAGATGAATATAATAGATTAAATGAGTTGGCAAAAGTATTAAAGGAAGTTTCGTTTCTCCAACTGCCTCTAAATTTGCTGCTATTTTTTACTGTTTGATGATAATGATGACCCTTGCTGAATCCTTATTTTGGCAAATAAATTCAAATTTCTCCTGTAATTTGAAAAGACTTAAATGAATTATTGGTTTTAATCTGATTAGTGGGTGAATTAAATGCTTGGTTAGTTGATATACTTCTGTTCTAGAGAATTTGTCTGACATACAAACATGTTTCTGTAAAAGTATTAAATGATCGATTATTCCTGAAAGTTCTATCTCTGAAAAGTTTGTGATGAGTAAATCATTAATAGTGATGGGAGCTGTAAAATACGCGGGTAATTTTCACGTTAGATATTATCCGTATATGTAAGATAAGTATTTCGATAAATATGACGAGATATGTATGTGCGGGTAAATATCTTATTCAGAAATATGCTAAATATCTTGTTCGGCTTCTCCGTTCTTCAGTAAGTTTTGGATTTTTTTTTAAATTCAGGAAGATGGTTTAAACATATCAAATTGATCTATTATTTGATCTTAAAGGGAAGTTTTTTGTTATTGTTAACAAAATATGCGACTTGGTACTGTTCTTGTTCGGATGGCAGAATCTTTTTTATTGTATGTATGGATTTATTCCGTACGTACTAAATATGTTGTGTACTTTGATGATCAGACCATCTTTTTTGTCTTTTTGTAAGTTGACAGGCTATCATTATTTTGCTCTATGACTGTAAGATTCGTAATTGACAAGGAAGCATAAATTTATCCGATGTGAGAGCCTATAACTAAAATATATTGAATTCTTGCATCTGTGATTGTTTGTGCGTATAATGTTCCGAATAGTGTGGGAGGGTTAATATTAACGGGCTGCGTTAATATGTGAAACGCGGCCCAGTTAGCTTTTTCGTTTTTTGGTTTTGAAGGGGCGAATTTTCACGGACATTTAATTGTTCTGTAATTTTTGTTTGTATAAGAATCACGAAGTGACCGTTTTGACTTTCGTTGGAAAGTAATTGCCGTGTATGAAGTTCGCGTAATTTGATTGAAGGGATTGGGAGGGAATTTTTTCAGATTTTGGAAAAATTCGTCGCTAATTGTTACGTATTTCAAATTTTAACTATCAGACAATTTGTTTAGTGAATATAAAATGACGGAGCGAAAAACGGGTGGCTGGCTGTCGTCGGTAGTTGATAATATATCGGGCCTTTGGTCACGCTCACCGACTGAATCCGCTGTTACATCGAGAGAAAGTACTGATATTCAGAATTCTTCACGTGACAGCTCCTATGAAGAGCAGTCTGAAAGTGATGTGGGTGAAGAGGATGACGATATTATTATCGAAACCGTATATGCTGGATCATCCACCACAGTACCAACTACTAGTAGGAATCGTAAGCTTTTATTTTTAAAGTACTTATAAGTTATTTTTTGAAGCTTATTATCCTTAACAACTATATCGTGATAAAATAGTGTTATTCCTTGGAAATCTTTCGCGACGACTACTATTGTTTTAAAGCTAAGAGCAAGTAATAAAACTGTATAATTATTACTTTGAGACATTTTGAATAAAAATAGAACGGAAATGCTATTGAATTCTTGAGTATAATAAAAGTCATGCTTAATTTAAGTATATCATTCCCAAATTTCAAAATCCTCTGTTGAAGTGGAAATGCGGAGTGAATGTAATTTTTAGGAAATGATATCACACCAAAACAACACACTGTTCGTTATCTGAGTCCGTCGGCAATCCTAGCGGCCACACGATCTGTTACAAACTCATCCGATAAGGAGGCACTAACAAGTGTTAATGTAAGAATTTTGCATATTTATTGTTTTGCTTTCCTCTTTATGAGAATCTTTATGAGAATATGTTTATGAGAATAAAAATAGTTTTGATATTTCGCTAACTTATTTTCGATATTTCTTCGACAGTGCGATTTTACTTGTCTTCTATTTCAGTGAAATTTTGATGGATTTGGTGAACTTTCCCCCTTGCTTTATCTTTAATTAATATTATCAAATTCGAATGTCTCTGATTTCAGCGAAAACGTGCTGCAACAAGCTGCATTTTTGAAAATGATATAATGTGCTCGAATACCGGAAATGCGTTTACTACATCATCTATGATGGAGCCTCTTTCTAGTCGTTCTACAAAACGCTCGAGAATCCAGCGGGATTTCGGCGATGAAAGGGTTCTTTCCTACTTCTTTTAATTTGAAGTATTTCGTTGATAATTCACTATCGTTGCTCAGAGTAATAAATGTATGGCTTATTGGTTCACTGGATTTTATGTTTTGCAGAAAATAATGAAATACATACATTTTTTTTGCAGTCATTCCTTTCATTATCTTCGTTATCTGATGTACCACAAACTGGAAGAAGTCATTTAAATCAGTCGTTTGCTTCATCTTTTACACCACTGAATTCGCTGGTAATAAAACCAAGAGTATCGCGTCCTTGTAGCAGCGCAACTTCGTCGTTAAGCAGTAAAACAAGAGCTATTCTTGAACAGTTAGAAAAAATTAGCTCGCCTGTCAGGGTAACTTTTTTTCAAGATTCAAGGAATATGTAGTGTTTGAAATAATATGAGTACTTATTTTAATACTATATTTAAACACAGAAGAGCATGTATCCAAAGACACAGGGATATACTTTTTCTTTTTTGTTGCTTTATAGACGTTTTTTGTTTGAATATGTGGAATATTTTAATTCTCACAGGAAGTGAAACGATTATCATCGTTTAATTTGGATGGTCCAGAACGTTGGGCGACCGACACCATTAGTACTGCGGTCCAAAAGCCTCCAAGAAATTCCATGTGCACCTTGTCACGTGCTCAGCTAATATCCAACATTCTTTCCACTAAATCGAGTTCACCGTTCTGGTTAGTAGTTGTATTTGTTCACTTTGTATTTTTTAGTTTTTTTTTGCTTGTTGTATCCAGAAATGGATTTTGTTTAGGAGTAATTTTGATTCTTTTGCATAAGATCAATAATAGCATATCGTTTTGACACAAAATTGTAATTGGTATGTTTGTATTTATCTGGATTTTAGATTCTGTTTAGTCGTTTAATGACACCAAAATTTTGATCGTAGAAAAAATAGATTTGATACAAATATTTTATGTAGATATTCAAGATTCTGTATACTCCATAATATATTTATAAATTTGTGTTCTTTGTGTTCATCAGTAGCACTTTCAGGAGTCGTCCGGCTTATTCAGCCAAGATGGCAGATTCTTCCACTACTTCACATCCTGTTCAGATCCCAGAATATAATCAAGCAGACGCGAACCACACTCGTGAATCTAATAAAGTTCCAACTACAGAATCATCTTGTTTATCGCCGTCTAAGAAAGCTGATTTTCTGACTCCTCCAAGCAAGCCCGACCGAGAGAAAGTTTTTACCGATGACAATGTGGAGAAGTCGACAGTGTCAGCGAAGGATGCAGCATTATCCATGTCTGATTCTGCGATTAAAACTGCAGATATCGTATTACCGCAACGTTCTTCATCTACAAAGTCGACTAATGTGTTCAGTGCTAGGGCTTTGGGCGTAGTGAGCCCAGTGAAAGAAATGATGAGAAATGATAAAGATAAATTGGTAAGAAATTGAGAACTACAATTTTCTTATAATTTTTGACCGTTCATCTCCTGATTGGAAGAAGTGGGTGTCATGTTTTGTTTTAGGGGATCTTTTTCATGGTGTTTTTCTTTGGTATCATACCAAAAGTAAATTTTTGTTTACCTTCTTAAAGTTTTTTAAGTTTCTCACCTTCAGATAAGTACAACAAAAGTCGATGGCGCTATGTTTGCTTTCGCTCCACCGATGAAACGGGGACCTTCAGCAAGTTTTCATCGCGAAGAAACTGCTACAAATGTTAGATTTCCGTGTTGGCAGGCGAAGTATTTGCTTTATTGTAGTGACATACATGCAGTTAAACTAAAGTATTGTAAGAGAATTATCTTTCTTTTCGGTGATACTGTAGTATTAAATATAAAATCACGGGAACTCTAAACTTCAGTTTACTTCAGATTTCTCGGTCTATCCCGTCATTCACTAAAACGACATTCAAGGCTACTGCTGAAAAGGCTGTAGATGGTTTTTCATTCCCGACTGAAAGTGTTTCGGAACAAATTAAGGGTACTTGTTTAATTTGAATTTTTGTTGGTTTTTGTTGGAAGAAAATTAAATGAAATGTATACATTGTCTCTTTTTAGTGGCTATTTTCACAGTTTTTGTTTTGTAGAGCAGTCATACAGTGCAGATAAGGATAAAGAGACTCAATCAGTCACTGAAATTTCTACAATTGTCAAGGTTTGTATTAATAATTTGATTTTTTTTTTTTTGAAATTTGTGTACATATGACAGATATCATATACTGATCACTTCGTTTAGCCTACGGATGGCAGCACTACAATATCAGACGCGTTATCTGTGAAACACCCATCAGAAAAATCGGAACAGTGGTCATGTCCGAAATGTATGGTCTTTAATAAAACGGATATTGCAAAATGCGTCTGCTGCGGTTATGAAAATATGGTGGAATCCAAGGTTAGCTGTTAATGTTAACTTGCAGAGAATAATGATTCTGCTTGATTTTCAAAGACAGTGGAATAATCATGTGGTCATGATGTAAAGTGCATGTTGATTACTAAAAGAATGTATTTGTAATTTACCCTACATATTTGTATTTTTAAAACTATTCCAGCCATGGACATGTAGTGAATGTTGGATTTCTAATAAATCAACTGATGACAAATGCATCGCTTGCGGTAATCCTAAACAAAGTAATGGTAAAGGTGTAAAGTTAACGGATATAAGTGTCAAAAGTAGCTCATTTACCAACGTTTTTGGTGATCGTACTTTCAAACCTGTACCTTCTACTGGAGGTATCGTATTTTTATATTCCACAGTTTATCTACATTTATGGGTATTTCGAGAAATCTGAGGGGAAACTAAATTTCTGACAGTTATGCGGGATAAACTTTTTCCTTTTACATGATTATTTCCCTTGACACTTCCTTAATATTTTGCTTTTCTGTGTAATTTTAAGGCGAGAGAATTGTAGAATTCATCCTTCATTTTCAATTCTAGTTTCAGGCATTTCATTCGGTTTTTCTGCTGCGAAACCTGGTACTGACGAATCTAGTTTATCATTAACGACATCTGCTCCAGCAACAACGAAAGCATTAAATCCAGCCACTGTTGTTAATGGAAACACTAATACTGAAGCATCATTGAAATTTGGTTTATCGTCGAGCACGTCAACACCAAATTTTGGTTTTGGAAAAGCTCCGGAGACAAATTGTCTACCAACAGTAACTGAAGGTTCGTGTGCTTGGGTGTTTGGAAACACTTGAACTTTTCATCCTTCACAAGTTTATAATCTTTATCATATTCATCAAACTTTTTCAGAATATATAGAATGCGAATAACTTCCTTTAATTTTTATAGAACAACCTTCGATGTTACCGTCTCATCATCCGCCAAGTGCATCATTAAATTTTGGCGTTTCCTTTGGTTCTGTAACAACAGCCTCATTCGTTCCTTCTTTGACTCGCTCATCACTTTCTTTCCCAACATTAACTGTGACAACATCAGCAGCTACAACTCTACCTCTGTCCGAAAGCACTTTCAGCATTCCAGTTTCAATAAATACGAATCCGTTCACATTTGGATCTTCCAGTACAACAACAGGTATGTGTTTCGAAAGACGTTTAAATTATGAAGCTATCAAACACAGGCCTAAAGCAATTGCCTTTCAATTTTAATCTTCAAAATTTAATACAAAATTATCGTTTAGCCGAGGAGATTAAAACAGCGACTGCACCGTTGTTTTCCTTTGGTTCTTCATTTCCTGCTGTTACAACCGATACTTCTGCCGTAACCACTACCACTTCGCTGCCATTATTTGGTGCAGCTTTACCTGAATTGCCGACTCCCAAAGGTGAGATTTTATTTTGTTGAAGTTTTAAAGAATTGAATAGAATTTTATTGCATGGAAATTTATATAAAATGTGTATTCGGCGTTCGAATCCAATAAAAGTGCTGAGGAAAAGTTATGCTGAGTTGTTTAAATTGTGTAGTGTTCTATTCAGTCTTTCAAAAATATTTCAATTTTATAGCGCCGCTTTTTGGAGCCAGTGGCGGATCAGTATCAAGTCCAGAAGCAAGCCATGATGTTGTCGAAATGAGTTCACCTACAACCTCACCGGTAGCCCCTTCGGCAACAGTTGGGTCCTTTGGTGTGTCTAAATCGTCGAATTCTTTATTCAGTTTTGGTGCTTCGAATACTTCAAACCCAAGTACTGGGTAAAGTGATGCTTTGTCATATGGTTCTTTATTCTAGTTTTTTGGCCGAGAATTGACTTTATAATTCATACTGATGGTAGAGTGTAATATTTGAAGAATTTTGTACTTTTTCTAGATACTACCAATTTGACATAAATTTTGAAACACATTGTCGTTTTCGACATTCATAATACCAGTAGTATTGAAAGATTACCTGTGTTTTTGACTTGCAAGCTGAGCATCATGATCTACCTATTTCAGAACACTGTTCGGGAATTTGCAAACAACCGTACAAAATCTGGTCGCTGCACCAAGTACCTCGTTGTTTTCATTTGGACAGCAGCAAACGCCGGTTGCGCCGAAGCCTTTTGAGCCACCAGCCTCATTGACATCACCCCCGTCAGCTTTCAATTTCGGTACCACAGCGTCAAACGGTGCAGCGGGATTTGTTTTTGGTTCGACTTCGCCGCCACCAAGTTTTACATTTGGTGCACAGCAACCAGTGAATAGTTAGTTCTTATTTCTGCGTTTATTTATAATATTTCTTGTCTTTAATTATTTAGCATAGTGTTTTAAAGATTTTGTTATTACAGTTTTCAATTGCTATGCTATTATTCGAGAAAAGTCGCCTGGAAGTTTATTTATTGATATATCCTACTTTTAGATGCAGCTTCAACAACATTCAATTTCACTCCTGCAGCAGCTGCACCTTCTTTTGGGTAAGAATGCTTTCAGTGGATTTAATGTCTAACATATCTCAATGAATTGAACTTAAAAGAGAATTTTTAAAGAAATCGTGGTTTATTACGAAAAGGAAGATCTGGTAAAATTCTGTCATCCTGCTCGGTTTTTTTTTCCTTTTTTGGAAAATCACGATTTCTTTTAAAGAAAAATTTTTTCCCCCACGTGGTGTAAAAGTAGATCTTATCTGCAAAAAGTTGTTTTATATATGTTTTTCATTTGAAAAAACTTTTTCAGTTCTTTGCTTTTTTTCTTTTTATGATTTGTGCTTTGTGCTTAATGAAGATTTATTTGCAGAAATATTCCGGGATCAGCACCAACAACCAACTTCTTCTCTGTGGGTTCAACATCATCGACGACTACGCGAAAGATGTTAAAAGCACGACGAATGAGGAAATAGTCATGAATTTATCTTTCATTTTTTATGGAAAAATTAATTGGTTCGCTTGATATTTTTCGTGATGCTAGAATCTCTTATGTTTTTTTTTTTAATTATTATTTGGAATTATGAATTAAGTCGTTCCTTCTTAATATCTTTCGAAATAACGTAGATGAAACAAATCGCGTCACTTATCTTTAAGGTGCAATTTCCGACATTTCATGAACAGTGCAAATAATAGAAGTCATTTTTCTTTTTCCTCATTCTAACTGGTATTTCACTGGTTGGCCATACAATTGATTAAATTTTAGAACTTGATGATAATGATTATGCAGATGGTACAATTTGAAACCTATCTTTTATCTAGATAATGTTATAAATTCCAGCGAAGATTTATAAGTGTGAAATATTTGAAGAATATTACCGTACAGCTATGTTTGACATTTATATTTGAAATAATTTCTTTTGTGACGTAAAAATGTTTTCGATAAACTCTGCGGCCAACGTATTATTGCGCGCTCAATGTGATTTGTGTTACTGTTGCATCCTTATTGAATTGTCTCTCCGGTATTGCTGGTTGGTGTTTCTCAAATTGAAATGTTTGGAAAACCGTAGAAATAAGAGCTATAGTTCTAAATCTTTGATGCATCTTTCTGCTACAGTGGATGGTTGGTTGCTGTAACAGCAGTATTCTACTACTTTTTCTTAATTTACTCATGTTTGAAAACATCTTTAGATCTCGGGTATCAATTGTTGTTCATTCTATTGTGGTTAACTGAAGTTGTATTTTCGACCGTCATCCTTGAAAATGTTGGTGTGTTTAAATATTAAAATGTTTCCAATATCTTGTATTCTGTCCTTTTTTTCTGGTCACTTGCAGAAATTCAGTATTGTGCCCAGTTTCTTTTCTAATTCATTTAAAAAGATTTTTTTTATTTCTTTGTTGATTACTTGCAGTTGTTTTGTTTCTAATTTAACTACAGCAAGCCCTTTTTTAAATTACATATCTTGGAAGGATATAGAGGAATTCTGATGTTTTAATCAAAGAAGGCATTTTAAAAACCTTCAGACCTTCAATCGTATAATATTCAGATAGAGCTCTGGCCTATCCCAGTCATGATTTTTTTTTTGTTGTTGAAATTCTCACGTATAAAATAGAATGATTTCTTTATTATGTAATAAACTGCCTTCTTTCCTTTCTGTTTAACTGATATTTCTACATGGTTTTTTTTAATCTTTTTTCTTAAATAGATTGTGTTGAAATGTTTCGTAAATTCCAGTTTATTTCGTATCGCTTTATTTTAGACATTTTAAAGCGAATATTGTCCGATAATATTACTTTTATCATCCAATAATGTGAATTTTAGTGCTAACTTTGTTGACGTTCATTGAATTTTGCTCCAACTTTTTTTCTTTTTTTGAAGTTACTATAACTTGTAGTTCTTTTTTGAACAGTTTAATGTTTTTCCCTCTTATTTTTCAAATTTGTTGCTCGATATTTTGCTACGAAAACAGTAAATATACTTTGGTTAGTTTTGACCAATATTCTCAAAGCGAAAATGTCATAAACGCTCTTTGATACTTCATACTTTATCGGTGTGCGTGGTTAAGATGTAATGAACAGCACGAAGGGATTCAAAATGTTTGGTTGTTCGAGTGTTATAAATGTATACATGTGTGCATACATGAAATTCTTTTTTTTATTCGGGTAACCTACGAACTTGTTGATCTTGAAAATTATGTACGGTTCTTTTTCTGGCCCTTTTTTAGCAAACTAGTGGCGGTAAGTCTTTGTAGTTCTATATTTACAGAATTCATTTTGTTGGATACAGAACAATTTGATTTTGTGTAAGAATACCGTAGAATCAAGAATCGGAGAATTATGCGTCTGACATCGTGCCTACATTACGTATCATTTTAGTGCGTTATAAAATTTAATTCAGATTTTAAGGGAACTGTCGGACAAACTGGCGATGAAGTTACTTACGCATAATTTCCTGTCATCAGTCTTTCTGAAAGGTGTTACGGAGGGTTATCCACTAATTTTGTCAGCGACAAGAAAAGAAATAACGGAACACGAATATAACGACTCGTTTATACAACGGATGATTCCAAAACTAAACTATAGTGCTTTTCGAGAAGCAGCACTAAGTATAGGTGAAGGTGATAAATTGCCTGAGCAATTGCCTGAGAAATTGGAAGATAAAGAGTTGAAGAATGAATTGCATCGCTTATTAGTATGCTTAGAAGTCATCGAAGGTGAATTGAAATGTCCTGAAAGTGGACGAGTTTTCCCAATTCGTGATGGTATACCAAATATGCTGACAGATGCAAATGAGATCAAGTAGCCTGTTTGTTCATTTTGCTGTTTATATTAGTTGTACAGCAATATATATTGTTTAAATCGGATTGTTTTGTTTTTTTCAATTTAAAGAAGATACTTCATATAATACAAAGTCCTCAATTAATCAATTTTGGGTCATCTTTTGATGTTTTATTTGCTTTGTTGTTATTTTGAAGTATTTTTGGAATTGTTTGAGCAGTTAAGATAAATGTTGTTCATCTTTTATTAAGAGGAATATCTACATTACTTCAATTTCGTCATTTAGTGTCACTTTATTGATCGCAGAAGAAATGAGCATCAATTTTACTTAACTAAAAGCAGTATCGAAATGCATGAGACATATTCATTTCCAAAAAATATTACTCATGAATGCTACAGCAAATTTTGCCATTTTTCTCGTTCCAACTCTTCGATTCGCTGTTGCTGAAAATTAAATTTAATGAAGTATGGAGGATTGAAACGGAGTGCGGTAGTAATGTGGAAGGCGATCAATGCGATATATTTGGGAGCTTACATGATGAAGATTAAGGTTGTATGAGGGTTGTCGATGACAAAATTACTAGATTGATACATACATGTAAGACTATAAGATTGTTTGTTGATACAGTCTAAAATAGTAAACCTAAACTACTTATAACCAAGATAACATCTATTGATCAAATTTCATTCATCGTGAAATGACTAATTGCTAAACAAATAAAAGTTAAATGCAAGCAGGTAAACAACAACTTGTTGTTCGATAACTTTTTCTTTAGCCATAAGTTTATCGCGTAAGACAGCAACTGCACCACAATCATATTTTCGCTCATTTAATTTATCAGTAAGTAATCGAATCTCTTCACGTTGTTGCTCAATTTCTGTCTCCAATTTGATTAATTGTTCCATTAAATTATCAAACTGAAAATATCCCATAAATTTTTAAACTTTCTTTTTTTTGGTTTGAAAATATAAAATTATCTGTTGTAAGATAATTTTCAAGCATGAATTTCTCATTCATACTGATTTGGTATTAGAATTTCTTATCTTCCTCATTATCTACCAGAGGTGAAGAATAGAAGAATAACTAACCTGTTCAGCTTTTTCTTTCAATTTACGTAGCTCTTCATCAGGTATGTTCTTTATTATATCTTTACTTATTTTAGTGGTTTTATCTCTTGCTTTTATATCTTTTGGTATTTTTTCTTTCTCGCTAATACTTACCAATAATTCATTGCTTTCCTTAAATAAAAACACATTTGTAGAAGTATTTTCATTTAATTTGCTAATTTAATAATAATGGTAATAATCTAATTTTAATAATAATTCAATTTAATTTAAAGTTCATTAGACATTCATTTGCTTAAAGTTCATTAGAAATTAGTGGAATCAAATAAGATAGAACCTTTTTCATTTGAACAATTTTTTGATTCAAATATATATTTGTCTCTTCTGATGTCTTTAACCGATCATTTATCATTTTCATTTGCAAATTGCTCATTTCCTTCTCACTCTTCAATTTTTTTATCATTTCTTGTAATCGTTTCAGTTCGGTATTTCGGATATTTTCTGATTTATGCAATTGCATAATTTGTTCATCACGTTTTTTTAACTTCTCGCATGCTTCCTGTTCACGTTGTTGCGTTTCTTTCAATTTTTTCCGGAGTAGATTAACGTTACTTTCACGTGCTTTCTTCTCATGCCATTTTGATACCTCTTCCTAATATTATAATTTCTCAGAAATTAGAATAAATAAACTAGAGCTGATATAATTTAATCTATCAAGGAAAAAAGAAGAAAAAAGAAAAAGTAAACCTGTGGATTTTTAATGGATTGATTTTTCTGTAATCGATCAATGATTTCTTTTTGTTCTTGGCTCAATTTTTTTTGATTTCTGGCTTCTATTTTAAGATCAGAAAGTTCTTGTTGAAGTCTAAAATGAATTGTTGAAGATGTCAATTGTAAATGAAAAAAAATGTTTCATTTTCTCTAGAGTTAATCAAATTTTTGGAATATTTGTTCATTCGGATGAAACATTTATTTTCTTTTTTTGCTTTTATTTTAGATGATTGTTTACATAGTCGAAAAAGTCATCGCTTTCATTGAAAAAGAGAAATGAATAAACTAAATGAATTTTTTGTAGTATTAATTATTTGAAAAATAAATTAATTTTTACCTCATAACAATAGCATCCGATTCCAGGTTAATATTGGATGTGTAGCTATGCTTGATTTCAGATAATGCCTCAACTCGAATACTTTCATATGCTTTTTCCAGTTCCTAAATATAATATTTATCGTTAGAGCTTAATATTTCTAGATATGTCTTTTATCAAATTAGAGTGAATCCAAAACTTCTTGTCATTTCTCTGTTGCTTCCTCCTTACATGATCAGTACGTCAAATATATGTAATTTATGGTACTAATAATTTTAAATAAATATTAGATCAAAAAAAAAAAACTTTCAAATGAAATGTTAAACCTTATTTTTAATATGTAATGCAGCATTACGTTGTTTCAAATCCCTAATTTCCATACGCATTATCATTATCTTTGATTCTTCTTTTCGTAATGCTTCCATTACGACATCGTTATTTTGCGTTTCTGTCACTTCAATTGGCGTAGTATGCATAATCGATTGTACTAATGATGGTGTATGTAACTGTGATTCTTGATTACTAATACTTTTTCTTGATTCGTCTATCCTATTAGATAAGTTATTCTCTTCATTCAAAATGGTTCCATTTGTAATTTCATCGTTATCATCATTATCACTGATCATTGGCAAATCAATTTGCGTACTAATTTCAGCATAATCCTTAGTTTGATTGTGAGAATGAAGATCTTTTGTAAGTTTTCGATTTGCCTTAATGAATTGTTCAATTTCATTTCGTAATTTAACTATTTCCATATCTTTTGCTTCAATATCAATATTATAATTTTGTAATAAAATTTCGCTTGATGTTCGCAATTTTTGTTTTGCAGTTGGCGATGAATTATCAATGATTTCACGCACATTTTGTTCATCTGGCACAATTTTCAACAATGACTTGTATTTTTCAATAACTTCATCTTTATACTTCAATTGTTCCTGAAAATTTGCATATGGAATGAAAAAGAAGAATCGAAATATTATACTGATCGAATTGGGGTGATTTTTCAATTTTTTTATAACGAATTTTAATTTTGATAAGTTTTCTTTTTTCTCATTTGATAAACTTACTGATTTTTTTAATTAAATTAACAAACAATTCTTTAACAAAGTAGCAATATTACGACAGCATTTTTTTCTTTTTTAAATTTAATTTTTTTTAAGAAACTGTAAAATTCAAATGCGCACACAGCAGCTAACCAACCTTATAATTTGCAATGCATAATTTAGCTGTTTCACTGATGTAATTCAATTTTTTCATATATTCCTCCGAATGAATATGCGCAATTTTTTGTGTAGCACCTGTTGCATGCAATTCAATTGTCGCATGACATTTGACATCTGATTCACTGTTAATAGTTTCTGTTGGTGTTTCAGTATTTTCCCATTCTTCCATCTTCAACTTTTCTCTTTCATTACTAATATCCTCAAAATCATTTGATTTCAATTCAATCTTTGCCTCTTCTCTTTCTACATCTGAGTAAAATTCATCAGTAGCAGATTTATTAGTTCCTTCATTTCCATCGTCATAATCTGATATTTTGAAAGTTGTCGCAAATAAATCTTCAATTTCCTTTTGTAAACTATTTACTGTTTCTTCCAATTTCTGAATTTGTTCATCTTTTCTTTGTATCTAAAAAAAAGCAAAGATTATAATATTGAAAATTGAATGTTTCATTCATGCAAATTCATTCAAATCCACTTGTGAATTCTTTGGATTTCAATCCATTTTAAAATTTTATTTGTCATAAAAGAAATTTTTCCCCACGGAGGAAATTGTCGCCATAGAAGGAAAAGGATTTTGGACTTATATTTTATGAATCATCCTTGGAAGTTAAATATTAAAAATTCACTTCATAAGGATCGACTAAAGAATATTTCTATTTTTTTTTTAATAAAAAGTGATTTGTCACTTTTTTTTTTACTTTAATGAATAAATAATAATAACAGAGTTTATTTCTTCGTAAAATGCATACTATGTTGAATGGTCAATGATATATTGAACGGTCGTAAAGAATGACTGAATGAGTGAATGATTGAACGAATGAATGAATGAATGAATGAATGAATGGGAATGAATGAATGAATGGGAATGAATGAAGGAATGGGAATGAATGAATGAATGG